>AP028446.1:1861714-1950714 GCA_036509395.1 Antheraea yamamai
AGCCAATGTCTATCAGATGTATCACCAGATTTTAATTACACCTCATTATCATCGTGATTATCAGCGTATATTCTGGTGGGCCTCTTCAAATGAAAACATTCGTCAGTAGCGCCTGAATACAGTCACCTATGGATTATTTTTGTATCCGTATCTCGCTTGCCGTACATTAAGGCGGCTTGCTGAGGATAAGGGAGATACTTATCAACTTGCGAAAGAATTTATATTGTCAGATGTTTACATTGATGATGCCATCACCGGATTTTCGTCTCTCAAACTTGCGCAGCAAGCTAAATCGCAAATCATCTCTCTTTTTAATCTTGGAGGTTTCAGACTGCGAAAGTGGCTGAGTAATAATCCACAACTTTTATCTGATCTTCCCTGGGAAGACTCTTTATTAGGGTCTGTATCGCTTGATAATACGGAAATTCAAACGATGAAGGTCTTGCATCTTAGATGGGAGTCTTCCATAGACGTATTAATTTTTGAGACCAAACCTTCAGAACGACCATGCACTAAACGTTCGATTTAAAGTGAAATCGCACGAATTTTCGATCCGTTGTCATTTTATTTCCTATCACAATTCAAGCTAAATGCTTAATACAAAAGCTTTAGATTCTTGATCTTGGCTGGGATCAGATTCCACCACAATCCGTATTTTTATCGCAACAAAAAACACGTCGTCAGAACATTTCTCGAAATGTGAAATAGTGCGAACTCGTCGGGTTTTGTGATAGTTCTGAAATTGCACTGGGTACAGTTTTCTATGTGCGTATTACTGATTCGATCGGTAAAATTCAAGTTATCTCCAGGTCTGCGAGCTGATATTTGCGAGCTATATCTGCGTACGCTACATAAACCATTCGAATTATATTAATATCAATTAAAAAGAGAAAACAAAAAAATCCAAAATACTTTATTCTATATATAAGCACTGAAAATGCGCTTATGAACGTAAAAACTACAACCGGATCGGACAAACAACCCAGTGAACGAGAAAAACCGGCAAGAAACTCGATCTGGTTTATCTGATACAAATTTTAAAAAACATGCAGACGCAGACAAAATCACTGGCGACAATTATTTTTATGTATATACTAGCTGTCTCCAAGACTTCGTCCGAGTGGAACTTTATGTAAAAAAAAAACAATGATTAATAAAATTACCTGAAAGTACCAAGTTTATTTACTTATCTACTTTTTTAAGTTATTGAAATGTATTTCATCACTTACTAGCGGCCGTGGCGAACGTTATCCCACCGTGATAATAAAAAATATATTCACAAATTATATACCTTAACCTTCCTTATGAATCAGTTTATCAACTGGTGCAAACCGTATGAAAGTCCGTTCAGTAACTTTTGAGTTTATCGCGAACAGACAGACAGACGTGTCAGAGGACTTTGTTTTATAATTTGTAGTGATTTCAAGACACCAGCAACATTTTTGAAGTGAAACTTCTTTAGATTCGTTGTGATTTCAAACCGGATGCAACGGAAAAACGACAGGTAAGAGACACAAATACAAAAATGTGTAGGATGAAGCCGGCAAAGAATGAGACAGAAATATACAAACTATTTTTATATTATATTATCGGTCTCTCCTCTTTGTGCCATGCTTCGTAGCATCCCCACTCCCGTCTTCTAAGCATAGTCGCCTCTAATTAGTGAGCCAGAGCGAGAGAGCAAACGTCGGTGTGTATGTATATTGCACACTGTTTAATACTTGCTTGTATTTGAGCATTTAACGTGTGTTAGTATATGTGAAAAGTACGTGAGCTAATACTATTGTACACTATAAAATATGTTAAATACAATATAAAATATCTTTTAAAATTAATCAATATACTTTCATTTTTAAATTCACTCATTCTTTTGTCGATTTACTAAAGTTTCACTTCTATCGTGTGTGAATCGCACACACACCTTTTTTTTACAAAAACCTTAAAAGTACAGACACGTTAGATTTACATTCTTATTGTATGTATACGTATAGATTATATAGATACAAAGATTCATGACAGACTAAAATCGTGGATTTCAAAATTAAAAGAAGCCAAGTTTTGATTTAATATTTGCGTATCAGATATTTGTCTGTTTTACCAAACGAACCACGACGTGTGTAGCAGCTAGCATTTAATCAGAGTCAGAACAATCAAAAGTAAAAAGGACAAAAAGTATTTACATCGTATTTTTAGCCAATCAACAATCTTCTCGACCCACAAAGCATTTAATGAAGTAAGCAGAGTTTACAAAACTTCCTAAATCATATACAGAGAATGCAAACGTTCACCCACAAACAATGTGCTCATCGTGAAAAACGTGTTTGACGACAAACACTCATCCCTCGACAGGTCTCAAAGGGAAAATCGACTACAATAAAGGGAAGCTTCCATCCCAAAAACTCTCAACGGAACTGTGTTTGAGATAATACATCCCGTACGGGGACACACCTGAGCTCAATTCCGTGTAGACAAGACGTATTTGGGACAGTATTATTTTTTCTTCATTATTCGTATGACCTTAATCATTTATTGAAGAGAGGACTTCTTTAGGCACGTTGAGAAATTTTTTTTTGGTAGGATATGAACTTATGATGACGCGAAATCATAATAAGCATGACCGAACGCATTGCGATTGCGTCAGAGTAGCGGCGCGTAATATAGGGGCCTGTGTACATGTAATATTGATATTTTGTCTTGAGTTTGTGCATCCCATCATATGTTTGATTACTTAATAAACTGTATAAAAATGTATATAATATTTGCTAGGACTGCCAATAGATGTGAAACTTTTAAATGGAGAGTACTCCATTTAAATACAGGTATCTTTGTCACAAATCTAATTTAAAAAATCTGCATTTTTGTTCTTTTTCAAACTTAAGCACAGAACTTTCGTTACATAATAAAATGTAAAATCAAAACATCAAAGCGTTCTAGTTTAATTGTTTTCAGATATACCAATATTAATCCTATATCCTTAGGACTTATAAGCACGAAAAGGTATCTATTTGTTTGTTACGTTTCCGCGCATTTTTATTCAGCCAATCGTCATAAAATTTTCCATACATATTGTTTTTTTTTTTTTTTTTTTTTTTTTCTTTTCTGCAGACTCTCGGTCCGCACCATTTTTTTGCTATAGCTTTTTAAGTGTAAGTTAAGTTAAAAATCGTATCTGTGAGCATCTATTGGGTGTTTTTTTATATATTTATTTTTATTGTTATTGGTTTTTTTTTTTTATTTATTTATATAAAGACGTTATTGCCTTTATGGCAGTTTCATTCCGGTCCTCTATCGCCATCTATAAATTATAATCCACAATATGCCGCGCCGGAGCGTCCATGGCCCGACGGATAAACCTACTAACCGCGTCATCAGTCACGTCGGTATAGTAGACACAGGTGTGGGTGTGTCTGGATACTGCCACTATAGCATGTGAAACACTATCGTGGATTTGCATCCTTCTGCTCTTTGTTTGCAGGATCACCACCGATTTGAAGGTCAATCCCTGGGATTCGTGGACTGTCAGAACGCGCGATCCTTCCCCTACCCCGTAGCCCTTGTTTATCAGCCCATACATATTGTTACAGATACAGCAAAGGGTATAGGGTTCGTTACATCCAGAAAAAAGTACTATTTTCGAGGGATAGATCAAATCAACATTACTACTTTTTATATATATAACCTCCTAAATCTCAAGCTATAATAATCGAGATGAGTTAGGAACGCAATCATGAGTCTAGACATTTTAGTCTTTTTTTTTAATGAAAAGCTCAACCAATATTTTTAGCCAAGTTTTAAATTAATCACAATATTAGATGAGATTACAGCTGTAATCTAGTGAAACTTTAAAAGCAAAATCCATAAAACCAGAATGTACACCATATTGTACACTGAGCCTCCAGGAGATTTAATTTTCAAACTTCAGCCTCGACGCTACATGTTCATTTGTACAATGGGTCTTACGAGGATAGAGTACGACGTACGCAAGCGGTTGCCAGTCAAATATAATACAATTCCTACAATGGAATGGTTAACGGACCATAAGATAAGCTCACATACCGCGACCTTCCACCTATTCATAAAAAAACATATTTCAGATCATAATTTCAGGTAACGGGTATCTTCCATCTGTCAGCGAAGGTTGAATCACGATCTCTTTGTATGCTCCAGGGATCAGAGCTCTGTATGTGGAATTGATATTATATTCAGGGCAGATCTATTCATGAAATAATTGCTTTGTTATATGTACTTAAATTTGTATAAATCAATGAATTTCATATTAAATAAGATTACTTTCGAATTCTTTAAAACCTGTGATAATTAGGGATGACGATTCTTCGCAAAAAAAGAATCGTCCCGAATCGTGATGTGTGGAATCGATTCATGAAAAAATCGAGGTATAGAGATCGATTATTCAAAAATCGATCTCTTAAATTTTGAACGTGCTTTTCTTTAAGTGAAAACTTCTTTAGGCACGTTGAGCGGTATTTTTTGCAGGAGATAAATTTATAATTTCGCGTCATGAGTTGCTAGTACGCGTGACTGGCCCTATTGTGGTTGCGCAATTTGCGTCAGACTAGCAACGCGTAGTATAACGGCCTGTGTACATTTGATATTGATATTTTACAGCTCATCATACATTTGATTGATTAATAATAAACTTTATAAAAATGTATACAATTATTGCTCCGAGTGACAATAGATATGTAAACCTACGTAACCATAATCTACGCTCTAACACGAATCGGGTGGATGTGTATAAAAGACGTTGCTCGAAAATAACGGAGATCGACCACAGATCACGCTGCCGTAGTTTGGCGGTGAATTTTGCTCCTGCACACTCGTCGCGGCTTCCTTTGAGAGCGTCAAGTGCCGTCAAATACGCTGCTAGTGCGATACAGTGACACTGAACATTCGATTTTTTCTTATACCATAACTGCAATAGACGTGGATACAATCACAGGTGCATGTATAGTGGAAGGGTTTTTATGTATACTTTATTATTTCAATATTGATTATTTCTTTTTAGCCCAATTACACGATTTGAAATACATGTACGCGTTCGCGAGCCATGCATGCATACATACAATGCATACATGTCAGATTAGATTAGATTACCTAATTTAGTTTAGTTCGATTCAAAATTGGTGTGTTTAAAAAAGCAACAACCCAAACCGAGGTATGGCCACTTTGACATCTTTGAGCTAGTTGGATTATGACTAAGGGCCTTAAGGGCTTGCTTCAAAATTGGTGAATCTATCAAAGAACCGTCAATCCAATAGCGGTTTGTCAATTTGAAAATAAGGTCGTAAAGCAATCGCACTGCGATCTCAATTGAATGATAAATATAGCATCATAGATGGCGTCATACTATAATAACTAAGCCCTCAGCGTTGCAATGTCATTTTATTTTATTCATTTTAAATTATATCACCTTGAAAACCTAATTACGAACATATGGCAAATAAAGATGTATTATATATTCCATTTAAATGCATGCATTTGTGTCAATTTGTCTAGTTTGCTTATCGAATGTCAGCTTTCGTTAAACTGTCGTAAAATTTTAATGGTACGAAAAATATCTATTTTATTCCATCCTTTTGGTATTACAATGTTGTTAAGAGATTAATGCCCGGTTCCTATATTCACAAAACGATTGGTTTTGCTTACTAGCGGTAGTAATTCATACGAGGCGTAAACCAAAAGTGTTCCTATAAAAAACGTCTCGTACGATAAGTTACGTATTGTTTGCTACGTACGGATGGGAAGGATACGAACAACGGATAGTAGGGGTAATGTATGGGGCTGAGGACTTATAGTGTTTCTATAAACATTTTCACACAGCTACTAGCTGTCAAAGTTACTAGACGTTTGTGATTTGTTTACCGCCCGAAATCTATCTCTCCAAACAGAGCGTGCTCACGCCCACGCCCGCATAACCACAGATCACGCCGCCGTGGTCTAGGGATAAATTTCGCTCCCGCACACCAGACTAGGCCCCCCTCGGCAGCTGCTCAAGCCTAGGTTCGTTCCCTCGGCGTGGAGCCCTTGAGTACGCTGCTCGCGCGATATAGTGACACAAAATCTTACATCACTGCGACAACATTACACATATCACCTCCACACACGTGCACGCATACACGCTTACACATGCAAGTGGAAGGGTCTTATTTTTTTCCCTTATCAAACTGAAATAGTTTAGAATATTATCCGATACGAAATATATATAAGAGCTATTGAGTTATGTATGCTTGGTACACATATATGTTTCAACAACTCATATATGTATGAATAGTTAGCTTAGCTCAGGTTAGCTCACATAGGTCGCGAATTGCATGTATCAGGCAACAGCCAAAGCCGAGGTGTTCCGCGCACCCTTGAGCTAGTTGTCAAAATAAAATCGGCTGAGTGCCGTAAGCGCTCGCCTTAGTAGTCCTGAAGGTGAAGCTGTTAAGACCTTGCTTGGTCAATAGCGTAGTCAGTTCGAAGAAAAAAAAAAAAAAAGCCCGAAATCTATCGGTTGAGTACATATTCTCTTTGTGTTTTTTGGTCTTGCTGTTTTTTTTTTGTTACTTAGGAATAAAATGTATTAGAACGGATATTGTACTAGTATGTATATAATTTTCTTAGGTTTAAATTGACATAAAATTCACAATCGTATATTATGATATTTATCGTATCGTATTATGTTTTAGAAAAAGAAATGTACGAACAGAGACGAGGTTACTTTACTTGTGGCCGTTATACGAAGCAATCAAATTTTAGCAAGGAGACAAATGCCGCAACAAATAAAATTAAAGATAAAATGCATAGTTTATTATTTAACATTCTAACATATGTTGAAGGGACTACACTATTACTCTTATTTTGTCATACAACTAAACAATAAAATGAATAACCTTGTTCAACATCTGTTCGGGCATAAATTGGTTGGGGGTAGCGAAAATTTATTTTTGACACAATGTTTGTCAACGGACAATCGGTGATGATCGGTCACTTGCTCGGCGGCGTTTGCTCAGAACTCGCGCTTACATTTGGACTCGCTCACCCTATAAGCGACACGGCGGCTCGGAATTTTATTTTTGTGCATAGTGTGTGTACGTGTTGGAAATCTGGTGCTCTCACCATCGGCAACGGCGGCGGAGAAGACATTATCTCAGGTAAGTGAGCGTTTTATCCCGATTATAAAGAAAATCCTTTCGGCAAATATTTTTCCAGGGGTATCTACCTCCAGCCAATTTTAAGTAAACAGTCCACTGCCTAGGCTAGGTGCCCCGATCAGTATGGGTGTGGTGATTGCCACCCCTACACCTAATAGCGAATTGTTTTTAAGAAATAAATGGCTATTGTATTATTTTACAAGTAAAAAGAATGCAGATGTTGAATCTCGGGTAGCCCGTTATTATGATGCAAAAAAGGACTAAAATAGAATTAGAAATTATGTTTCTTAGATTAAAATTAGAAAATAAAGTTTGTGATGAATAATTTGCTATCAATATTGTTAAAAACATAAGTATGCTGAAATGTATCACCTGTAATGCGTATATTGTTAGTGTATAACAGCTCTTGTTAATAAAAATATTAAGAAAGTTATCTGTAGTAATTTAACAGTCTTTAGGTAGTAATCTGTAGTAATTTAATAATTTAGTAACCTTTGTATTGGAAAGTTTGAAGTTTTATAAAATAATATATTGCATTTGTTATTGCAGTACATTAATAAAACACAGAATTTTTTATAATTTTATAAAATGTATTTAAATGTAACACAGGACTTTCAATCTGCATATGCAGATCATACTAAAAATATTTGAAAATATCGAACACAGCTGTCAAAGTTTGGTCTGCGTTTGTTTCTGTTGCGTTTTGTGCTCTTAGCGCAGACGTCAAAAACAAAAAAAAAAATTTAAAGAAAACTATATTCTCAACAAAAAAAATTATTAAAAACTAATTTTTTTTTTTTACCCAAAATTTTTTTTTTTTTTCTTCTTTTACTTTTTGATTTTTTTTTTTTTTTTTTTTTTTGGATTTTTTTTATTTTTTTAGTTTTTTTCCTTTTTTTTTTTTTCCTTTTTTTGGATTTTTTTTTTTTTTTTTTTTTTTTTTTTTTGTTTTTATTTATTTTTTTATTTATTTTTTTTTTTTTTTGTTTTTTGAATTTTTCTAGTTTTTTAACAGTTTTATTTTTATGAGTTTCTCGTTCATAAAATTTCATGAAAATCGGTCAATTAATTTATGAGTTAAACCATACACAAACAAAAAGACAGACGAAATTTTACAAGCGTCATATTTGTAATCAAATCATTATATGCCTGTCGTGTTGGATATTGGCGGCGGTAGTTATAAAAGTAGTCAAGTAATGATAATAAAAGCGTTTAACTTAAACAGCAGATACTGTAATACATTACCGAATATAGTTACATATTATCTTTAGAGAGAGAACGGGAGATGTGAACGGACCGACGCTCACGCGAAAGTGATCGCCTCTCCCATTTTGTTACAGCTTCGTATTAGTTTGTAGGGCATAATCTTTATGTCAGTAGATATACTTTGCTGACGGTAGACCTATATAAGTACTATTTATTCAACCACTTGCTGTACCATTATACCTATAAAATCTTTAATATTATTTAAATTTCAGAATAAATTGTAAATTGAATTTCATTTGACCTGCGATAATACATAATATATAAAATATGCGATAATAGTAACTATTCCACGCGGACGAAGTCGCGAGAAGAAGCTAGTCTGTACTAATATTACAAAGCTGAAGTGTTTATTTGCTTAAACGCACTATTCTCAGGAATCACTGGTCCGATTTGAAGAATTCTTTCAGTGTTAGATTGCTCAAGAATTATGTCAGTGTTGGATAGCTCATTTATCAAGGAAAGCTATAGGCTATATATATAATTATGCTAAGACTAATAGGAGCGGAGCACCAATGTAGAATGCTTCATAATCGCGGTTGACGTACGTATTATTTACAAATATTTTCACCTTCTATGTAAACGAAGTCGCGAGTTAAAGTTAGCGTTAGCCCAAAATAACTATTTCACGCGGACGAAGTCGCGAGCCGAATCTAGTTTCTTATATATCATTAGTACCAACTGTTTTATACCGTAGGTAATTACATTGTACTTGCATTTCATTTACATTAAAAACATTCATTTCAATGCAAAAATTAGAATAAATTATACATTTGTTATTAAAATGGAAAACCAATATCAATGTTCTGAACGTCGACTTCTTTCTTAACAGTATATATTTTATCGCTATTTGTGTTACACGCGCTCTGAATTTTTCGGCCATTATAGAACTTGGAACATAAAATAAATAGGTAAAGAAGGCCAGCTTCATATAAGGAGAGATTGTCCTTTTGAAGAGAAATTTCTTATGTACGGTAACGGTTACGGTAACGGTGTTGGGAAGAGTGTTTAAAACACCTTTACTCGTCCGATCACCGAACTTAAGCGACGTCGGGCGCAGTCAGTACTTGGATGGGTGAGCGTCAAGTAACAACGCGTGATATTGCCTTTTTTTGTATTATTTAAATTAATATATTTTCCTGTAATACAAAGCTTACACTTCTATCGTGTGTTTATGAAACCCCTGTCGCGAATCGCACCTATAAGATTTCTATAAACACACACAAATGAGAATTTCGAATCAAGATGATCGAAAACCAATTTAATTAGTGTCACAACATATTGATACTAACTGATAGACCCCAAATTTAATTGATCCTTGAAGGAAAATTTTGGTTTTACTTAATAATAAAAAAAACTAGGGTTTCGTAAAGAGCATGATAGAATTGAAACTTGTGTATTAGAGGGAAAAATATTAATTACAAAAATACAACAAAAAGTCAACGTCACGCGGTATTCACAGGCGGTCACCCATCCGAGTACTGACCGCGCCCGACGTTAATTAACTTCGATGATCAGACGAGTAAAAGTATTTTCAACAATTTACCCCAGCACTTTTTGTACACAAAAATATTACCGATCAGAATTTTAAAGCCCTTCCACATTAAATCTCAGTTCAAATTAATATATAGTGTCCTATATTAAGGGGTTTCTTATAAAGATTAGAAGTTGTGTGTTTTCCAGTTGTATATTGCGAATTACTTAAGAGTGAGGCTTTATAATACACAACACTGCATCAATCATATCTATCGAATATACTTTAATCAATGGAAGTCCTTTTCAGTATCAAAATACATTTTAATTTATCAGAAATCAACAATTTCCGCCCATAATCGACCACTTCTGAGTACAATCTTCTCTTTTTGCATACCACTCCTACCAGTTCTGCCTTAATCTCATCCATTATATTACCTCTCAATTTATCTTGCCCATCTTTTGTGATTATCAACAATCTTCCAATCTTGATACTCTAAATCGATTTTGTAGCAGTGTGATAGTGTAGTAGTACTGTATCTGGGAAAATATAGGATTGGATTTCTCGGAGCTTGGATTTGCCAATACGTCGTGTGCAGGAATAGCGATTATGCCCATACCTTCCTTCGGGATGAGGTCTATGGCCCTGCAGTGGGTATAGTGACTATCAGCTATATCTTTAAAGCGGAGGGTACTAGAATCCATGATGTCAGAAGCTCTAGCCGCTTTACATCTATGTATTTTATACCGAGAATAAAACATGGTGTGTTTAAAATCATGTTGTCCTAATATCACTCCTAGTTCTTTTTAACCGGCTTCAAAAAAAGGAGGAGGTTATCAATTCGACTGTATTTATTTTATTTATTTTTTTTATGTTTGTTACCTCATAACTTTGGACTGGGTGAACCGATTTTGATGATTCTTTTTTTATTTGAAAGCTGGTGCTTCCCGTGTGGTCCCATTTTAATTTGGTCCAGTTCCGACAATCATTGCATCCAGTGCAAAACCGTATAAGTTTTAAATTTGCATTAATTATGTAAACGACAAATAGACGAATAACTCAATATCACGCTGACCGATTTCGATGATTCATTTTTTATTAGAAAGGATGTACTTCAAGGGTAGTTTGATGAGAATTTGGTTAGGTTCTGATCATGGGATCCGTGACAAAGTAAGAAAACTTTCATGAAACGAGCCTACTCCTTTCTTAAGGGCCGGCAACGTATCTGTGTTTCCTCTCGTGTCGCAGGTGTCCATGGGCGGCCGTGATCACTTACCATCAGGTGACCCGTATGTTCGTTTTCCATCAATATTATAAAAAAAACTCTTCAATTCTTAGGAGCCTATTGTGCTTATGTTCGTTGCTGTGTTGCAACATGACGCAAGCATTGTAATTACATTACTTAAGGTGTATTATGTGTGAAGCGATGGTAGCCGAGTTGGTGGTAGAAACTATCGCGGATTATTGATAAGGTTGCGTTCGTACCAAACGTTACTTATTGTACAACCAATTGAAACCATATCGCATACCGTACTGATAGATACCATACCACAAAAATGCGCATATTTTAATATACTTAAGGCGGAACGGAGTTCGCGGGCACTGCTAGTAAAATATATTTATGTACACTAAAAATGAAAAAATAAAGTAAATTTTCAAAAAAAAGTATTAACCGACTTCAATATCAATCAAAAACCCATAAGGCACTAAAAAGCGGAAAATAAATAGTTTATCAAATTAACCAAATTAAATAAAACATGTGAATATGTGTGCTACCTAGAGATGTATTGGAAGTCGGTGCGAACCGAAAATCATATCATCTACATAGGTACAAAGTTTAAGTCCACTCTCGCGTCTCTGGAACAAATTTGAAATTTCGGTTGGCACCGACTTCCAATACATCTCTAGGTAGCACACATATTAATATGTTTTATTTAATTTGGTTAATTTGATAAACTATTTATTTTCCGCTTTTTAGTGCCTTATGGGTTTTTGATTGATATTGAAGTCGGTTAATACTTTTTTTTGAAAATTTACTTTATTTCATAATGTTTCACCTTTTTGTTTGTTAGGTATAATTTATTGGAAGTGTCTTCGCACGGTGACATGTTTTTATCTTCACTCCTTAGTATCACAATATTGGTAAGAGATTCGGTTAATTTATCGAACATTAAAATCTTCCTTTCATTTTAAGTATTTATAATATTTAGGCCTTTTCTTATGTTCACGTCGTTCGACGGTAGACTTATTTTTGGGAATAGAACTGTATCAATTGTTATGAATGTTAAATAAAGAAAGGACTGCCTAATATTGATATTAGTTAAATTTAATTATCAATAGAAGTGTATATAACTCATCTACATAAGTATAAGACAATGTATACTAGCATATATGTATGTTATATTTGGTATTAACAAACCTGAACATACTTTGATCGATCACTATAACGTTTATAATATCACACATTTTTTTTATACTTTATAAGTTTTATCGTTTGACCACAATGTCAAAGCCTACCTAATTTCATTACTACGTTTTCCTTCACCAAAAGCTCTAATTCAGTTTCGAGGATTCGAACCTACGTCAGTCGACACGGTGTCTGAACACGCTGTCAACTAAGCCACAATCACTAAAAATTACGTTTAATTTTTTTTCCCCAAGTAATATTTTTATATTATACATTTTATTTTTATATTTTCCCACAAGACTGCACCGGGGAAACTTTACTTTTATACAACTCAACGGGACCCAATGAAAGTTGGTTTGTATAGAAGATGACATAATATGTGTATACGGAAAATAATTATATAATATACATTTTGCTATAACTAGCTATGCTCGCGACTTATGTACCCTTTTTTAGTTGTTGCGCTCACTAATTGTCTAAAGCCTAAACTGTCCAAAACCATAGGGGTTTAAGCTCCATACAAACGAATGTAGACCTTACAATGCACTGTTTAACGGACAGTTAGCAGCATAAGTTTAAAAAAAATCGTATTTATCACAAAATTTGAAAAAATAGAACAATAACAAATTATTTGTTATTTAGACGTTGATATACGACAGCGCATCCTGATGGTGAGGTATAGTAAACTAAAGTGTGCCTATTATTATAGTCATCTGCCGAACTCATTACTTCATTATTCTTTGAGTTTACTACGATCACTTCACATTTGTGTCTAGATAAACTACGTAAATTATATACATTTTCAGATACAATGTGTAAATATGATAGAGGTCAAAGTAGAACAGGGCTGGTTGAGAGGAGAACGTTTGATTGCCTCACTTTATGAAAAACCTTACTACAGTTTTAAGGGAGTTCCATACGCAGAGCCGCCTATCGGGAAACTAAGATTTATGGTAAGTTACTAAACATCAATCAGTGATTATAGAAAAAGAAAATAATATTTATATCATAACCGCAAAGAAGTAAGACACACAGGAACACACTGTCCAAAATGTACCAAAAGGAAAACGCAAATATTATTTACTAATATATGGATTTCATTTAAGGAATATATGTATTATAGTGGACGCTATTTTGCACTTCCGCCTGAAATTAATTGCAGTTGCAACGTGTTGCAACGTGTGTTGTTCGTTGCAACAAAAACGCTTGATCTGATTTGCGTGAAATGTACCTGAAAAAGTTAAATCTAAAACTTCCACACTTCCAGGTGTTGTAAAAAGTAACATACATTATAATATTTAATGATGGATTTACGCAAAGTAGTTCCTTCCTCAATAAAATAATTAAAAAATGACTTATTATTTCATTTAAGGCTCCCCGATCACCTCGTCCCTGGAACGGAATTAGAAACGCAACAAAACACGGACCTAAGTGCACTCAAATAGAATACCTTACAAATGAGTTTGTATCTAGCAGTGAAGATTGTCTATTCATCAACGTTTATACTTCGTCATTAACTCCTGAGACTCTTCGTCCAGTTATGTTTTACATACACGGAGGACATTTTCAGTCTCTTTCTGGTGATGTTGACATATTCGGGCCAGATTTCTTTATTAATTACGATGTTGTTATAGCCACTATAAATTATCGCCTAGGAGCCCTTGGGTTTTTATGTTTGGAGACACCTGAAGTACCTGGCAACGCTGGATTAAAAGACCAAATAGCAGCATTAAAGTGGGTCCAAAAAAATATCCACAATTTTGGCGGTGATCCTAACAAAGTCACCATTTTCGGACAAAGCGCTGGTGGCGTGTCCGTATCCCTTCACTTAGTTTCTCCAAGTTCGAGGGGTCTCTTTAAAAGAGCAATACCAATGAGCGGAGTGTTTTTATTAGACTGGACAATACCAATAGAACCTAAGTCAAGAGCATTCAGTCTTGGTAAACAGCTTGGTTTAGAAACTCAGAACATTACCAAACTTTTCGAGTTTCTTCAAAGTGTACCAGCTGAGAAACTTGTTCTTGCAAAGCCTAATGTTTTCATATCAGATAACATTACTAGAGCCTTATCGATATCTGCAGATTTTACGCCCGTAGTTGAGAAATATTGTGCCATGGATCATTTCTTGATCGAAGACCCTTATAAACTTTTGCAAAACGGTATAATTAACAATGCAGATTTAATGATTGGTCATGTGAATAAGGAGGGATTAGATGTTGCAGCAAAGCTTGAAACGGATATATTGAGGTATTACCCAATGTATAATGAGCTTTTTGTTCCAAAGAAAATAATGATCAAATCCTTGCTATGTGAATATTTTAAATTGGGTAAATACATACGTGATTACTATTATGGAAAAAAAATCATCACTTTTGAGAATATGGACATCTTTGTAAAATTCTTCTCTTATTATTATATAGTCTATGATGTTCATAGATTTATTAATATGATACCAAAGACGGATAACTTTACTCGTTACTTTTACCAATTTTCTGGCGTTTCGGAAAGAAATGTTTTTGGCCGAGCCAGTTTGAAATATGGTATAACTGGAGCGGGTCACAGTGATGATCTAATGTATCTATTTGATGCAAAAATGTATAATTTACCTGTTGTGAAAGGTACCATATCATATGAGTTAATAGAAAAAATGTGCATTTTATTCACCAATTTTGCCAAATTTGGGTAAGTTTGTTTTATGTAACGGTATAAATTTTAACCATAATATATTGTTATTAATATCAGACAAATTTGAATTTAAAAACAATGCTTGTCTAGGATTTTTTATTTCAAAGAAATATATCAGCCCCATTGTAGCCTCTCCTTTCTGGGATTTGATCAAAGTCACTGATGAGATAGTTCTACTAATTTATACAACATTTTGGTATTATGCAAACAAAATCTGCCAAAATACTGTGACAGACATTTACACTTCGATAGCTTAAATTCACAACATTCACATATTGCACAAACCAATGGTAAGTGATGCATATCACTAATCATTCCATGTTCCGTGTTCTATGTGTTACAGATGGAAAACTCAGTTTTTCTATACAAAAACAGTAATGCCCACCAATTGCAAATAATAATAAAACTGCAAAAATATCAAACTTTCAGAACAGGAAAGTAGACAATATGATAAAAAAAACCTTAATAAAATACTTATACTCAACGATTCAAACGGTAGGCTACACTAAGCAAATTAATGGCGATTTACATAAACCAGGCAACAGCCCAAGCCAAGGAGCCGTGCACCCTTGAGCTAGTTGTCAAACAAAATCGGCCGAGTGCCTTACGTGAAGCTGTTAAAGCCTTGGTAGGCCAATAGCGTAGTCAGTTCGAGAAAAAAAACGACAAATTAATGTGGCAATTGATTTCAAGTTGACATTGGTAGAGAACTCGTTACTGGTTTTGGGCGCTCTGAATATAGCCGTAAATTCGGGCTTGCACATAGTATAGTCGAGAATTTAATACAAAACTCAGTAATAATCTTCTTCTATATCTATTACATATAATAAAAATGCAGTGTCAGTATGTAATATCAAAATATTTTTTTTTTACTGATTGGGTACGAAAGTATACAGGCTACTGATAACAAAAATGTAATTTTTAAAATTTTTGTTGGATTTTCTTTCTGTCTGTCTGCTGTTTGTTCCGGGTAAACTCCGAAACGGCTAGACCGATTTTGACGGGAATTTCACTGGCAGATAGAAAAAATTGCAGCGGATTACTTTAAATTAGACTAGCTATTAACCGCGGCTTCGTTCGTAATGCTATCTTCAAAACGGTTAGACCTATTTTCACGACACTTTCTCCGGTAGATAGCGGACATCATAACAAGTAATTTAGTCTATTAACTGCTAATAGCTGTTAACCATGGCTCCATGGCTAACCATGCTATCTCCAAAACGGTTCAACCGATCTTCAGAAAATTTTCACTGGCAGATAGTTGACCTTATAAAAAGTAATTTAAGCAATTTTAGTTTATACTAGCTGTTAACCATGGCTTCGCCCGCAGTACTATCTCCAAAATGGTTAGACCGGTCTTCACGAAACTTTCATTGACAGATATCTGATCTTATTAAAAGTAATTCAAGCAATTTTAGTTTAGACTAGCTGTTAACCGTGGCTTCGCCCGTAGTGCTATCTCCAAATCGGTTCGACTGATCTTCACGAAACTTTCACTGGCAGATAGCTGATCTTATAAAAAGTAATTTAAGCAACTTTAGTTTATACTAGCTGTTAGCCGTGGCTTCGCCCACAGTGCTATCTCCAAAACGGTTAAACAGATTTTCACGGAACTTTCACTGGTAGATAGCGAACTTTATAAAAATTAATTAATGTTATTCTATTTTCGACTAGCTGTTACCCGCGACTTTGCCTGTATGAAATTTAGCAAGATTTCAAATCATTCTTTATTTTTAATAAAAGAAATAATTATCAGCTTATTGTATACAATTCGACATTATAATTATTAATAACTTTAATGATATAGAGGTCTTCCTAATAAGATCTTAGATTATAAACGTATTACGTAAAGGGTTCCATAATACAATTTCTTGCAGAACAGACAAGCGTTTATCTTTTGTATAGTCACAAAATCTTAATTATAAGAATGGCAATATATATTAAATGTTATGTAAATATAAATCTTTATAATAATATTTTAAGTTATTGTTTCATTAGTTCCATACACAGTGTAAGTGAGCACTGAGGTAGTTATATGGTGGGTTAAGGTTTCAATTATGTTGCTGATGACAAACCTCATTTGGCACGCTGTTAGTATTTATATATCATTACATGTTACTTTTAGTGGCATGCGCGTCGTACTTACAATCGTCTTTAAAGAGAATTTCTATAATTGTACATGGTCTCACAATTTTATAATTCTTTAATACGATTTAAAAAAAAAACGCGTGCGGAGCTGCGGGTACAGCTAGTATTATATATATGAAACAATACGTATTTAATAAGTTTAACAAGGACTGTAATTCTCACTTGGCTCCACGGGATTAAAAGATCTCAATGTGAGACCGCTAACCATCATCATCATTATCTTCTCACCCTTATCCCACCTAGGTAGGGCCGGTACAGCATGTTTTCTTTTTCCACTCTCATTTATCAGATGTCGTTTCAGTATTTACACCTTTTATACACATATTATTTTTCACCGAATCCATCCACGCCTTTTTCGGTCTTCCTCTACTCTTATATACACCCACCATCATACCTAAAATTTACATAGTTGTCATCTCTGCTCATAACATACTTCCAACTTCCTCTGATATACTCATTCTTAATCTTATCCTCTCTAGTCACACCACACATATTCTAGTCACATCCATCTTAATATTCGCATCTATGCCACATGCCATTTTCTCTCATCCGTCTCCTTCCTAGCCCAGCACTCAGATACATACAGAATGACTGATCTTATAATAGTTTTATACACCTTCCTCGAATCAATTCATCATCATCAATCAATAATTAACCAAATTATTTATGTCATTACAGTAACCCCACTCCAGACAAGTCGTTGGGTACGATCTGGCGTGAATACGATGATGGGAGATGTTATTTAGATATCGGAGAGAAATTAAAGCAAGGCCGAATCTTTTACAATGGCTCATTGGGATTCTGGAGACGAATTATTAAACGTGCTGGATTAAATTTTTAATAAACAATTTTTTTTGTGATGTCTATTTTTGCGTGTTTTCTTTAATTTTTGTTATATTGCTACAAGGAAGTAGTATACACAGAGTACATGGTTTTTGATCTGGCACATCTGGGAGATGAGCGAGACGTACAGCTAGTGTCGCCTTGCATCGGTTTTATAAATCGTTCTCTCTATCGCACGGTAAAGTGACGGCGAAAGACAGAGACAACGCTATATGAAACCGAATTTAGCTGATTATCTCGCTCTTCACTCCGACGTATTTATTCAAAATCGAAGATAATGCAACAGTCAATAGTCCGATAAATAATATAATATCAATAATAAAAAGGAGTATACTAGAATTAAAACCTACAACACTTTATCACATCGATACAACTTACACTATCAATAAAAATGTCTGGCAGATGTGAAACATCGAAATTGTTTCATATAAGTTATATGCCTAAAAGAACAGATTACGACAGGAATCAGCTATGGCATAATGAAAAGATAAAGCATTACACATGTGTTCCATAAAATAATGACTATTTATTTTATTACATAAACATTCATTTCAATTAGGCGCAGGCGCGGTGTGTTTGGCGGCATATATCAAAGTGCGCTAGATCGTCGGCCCGTGACGCGTAACACAAGTACAACGAGTGGCCGACAAAACAACTTGAATCTTATGTTTATACAGATAGGGTTGCAAATGTTTTTGAGTATTTCGCTAATAGTGTAAAGTTCGTGTTTTGCGTCGCCACATCGCGCCAAGTCAACAATCAGGTTTACCCGCGCTTATCTAACATTAAGTATTGATAAACATTTGAAAAAGACAATAAAATTGAACAAGAATAAATGAGAGAGTGAAAATTAATTCATATATAAAAATTATAATATAATAATAATAATTTATTGTCCAATAAGTTTTACATAAATTATTTACAGAATTACAATGTCACTGACGGTGCCAATTTAAGATCACGTTGACGTCTGTACTAGTCTTGAGACTGTATCACAGACGCCAGCGCAGACTCCATTGATTTTTGAAAATGTTTGGTATAGATGATTATCCGTTAATAATGATTGCATTATGTAAATTGTTATGTAATCATCATGAGCTCCATCAACATGTGTGATTGTTAAGCATGTGAGTGTGTGTGTGTATGTGTGTGTGTGTAACTATAAAGGTATGTATTTCTAGGTGTATTGAGCATATATATGTGTGTGTGTGTGAATATAAGGGAGTATATTTATATAGTTGAATGTATATAATGTTTGAATGGACGCGAAAGCAAGACAACAGAGCGTAAAATAGTGCATATATATTGAGTATCGGTTATACTGAGTATTACAAGGTAACGAATCGATCAGTTTATTTATTATAAAGAGGTATTAGAATATTTTCGGTGTCCTCGTAGTTACGTTGAAGAAGACAGTCTTTTGCTTTCTTTTTTACTACACGGATGGGGGATATATATCAAGATGAATATTCAGGAAATTATAAATACGAGGGCCCAGTACTGTGTATTGTTTAGCTGATAGCGAAGTTCGGTAACGGTATACTTTACAAACCTCATGCTTTCTACGTCTGTTAAGATTAGTGGGGTTATAAGATAGGTTACTATGTTTTGCAATAGCAGCAGCAACACAAAAAGTTGTCTAATCGTCATGACTGTGCACTCTGTATACAGTTGGAATGTTGGATAAAATATAGGCTTGTTATTCATGACTTTCAGTACAGCTCTCTGTGCCCGATCAAGTTGCAGTAAGTTAGATTTACAAGCGCCACCCCATGAGGTAATACAATAAGAAAGAATGGATTGAGCTAAAGCAAAATATATCATCTTCAGAGTGGCTTTATCAGCGACGTGTCTTAGCTTCTTAAATACATAAATAAGTTTCCTGGTGCGCGCTGTTACATTGATTATATGAGCCTTCCAACTAAAAGTATTATCTACGTGTATTCCTAGGTACCTGATACAATTTAATCTTGAAAGAAGTAAACAAGAGCAATTTATTATTGGCGTGTTTGTACAACAGTGGTCAGCTAAAGAGAATTTTTTGGGCTGGGCTGTGGTAGAAGAAGTGAAAGTTATGTATTTTGTTTTATCAAGATTTAGTGTAAGTAAATTGGAAGACAGCCAACTTATTACAATACTCAGCGCTTGTTCTGAATTTAACTTGGTTTCTTCCCAAGTTTCTCCATTCACAATTATAGCAGTGTCATCTGCGTAAGTATAGAATTTACAATTCGGAATGTTAAGTTCACAAAAGTCATTTATGTACAAAAGAAACAAAGTAGGACCAAGAATGCTTCCTTGAGGTATTCCAAATTTAATATCACATTCACTACTGATATAACCGTTTATAGAGACGCATTGTTTTCGATTACTGAGGTAGCTTTTAAACATATCATTAGCCTGCCCTCGTATCCCTAGATTTTCCATTTTCTTCAATAGTATCGAGATAGAGACAGTGTCAAACGCCTTACCGAGATCGAGAAATATACCAACAACTTTTTGTTGTTTATCTATATTAAAAGTAAACTATGGAAATGAAAACAGGATGGCAAGAATATTTAAATATAATTTACTGAATGTTATTTAAATCGTTTTGGGCAAAATATGTCTTCAATTATTCTTTTAAATTTAATAGCTCGATAGTCAAATATTTCCAATGAGATGTGCTTAGATGCGAGCTCATTATATAAACGTGTCATACGTACAATTGGATTGTAGTAAGAAGTATTATTCTTGTAAGTTTTAAGGATAAATGTTTTAGAAAATCGATATTCGAAATTGTTGTTAAAATGTAGAAAATTTAAATTAAAGTAAATAAAATAAAAGTTAGAATATAAATTTGATTCATTTAACATATCAATTCAAATGCCGACTATTTTACCGATAGATTACGAGTATATGTATGTCTGAATCTAAGTCAAAGAGAGCTGTAATGACTTTTATGGATTTTATACACGTACATATTACGCTGTACCATACATTAACTCGTATTCTTATTTTCTATTATTATTATGAATCGTTTGAAGTTATTATTTGAAATCCCTATAATAATATTTAGCAGTCTCAAACAGATATTTTAATATAATTCGAAGCGATAGAACGGTTACGTAGCTCGACAAAGCGATGATTACGTCACAGCACCTGCTACACGACAATTTACGGGAATTAAACGCGGAGACGGAACTCTCGTCACATCCCAATCTTCATATCTTGATAAGTATTACCACTGAATGACTTATTACAACTGTGCTCAATCTTCATGAGTATTCTTGTTTCAGTTTTTATGTGACTTATAATTTGTAAATGTTTTAACTACCCTCTGTCATCATCGTTTAATATCTCAAGGGTATCTTTCGTAACCATTTATGAAAACCGGAAAAATAATATTTGAAAAGGAGATTCTGGGTATAGAATAACACTAGCTTACACCCACGACTCCGTTTACGTCGTTTATTGGCTAAATCGTTTTGTTATATCTCAAAGGGAGTAGGCCGCGTTTCCGAAGAAAGCTCCCAGTCGGTTTGACTTTTCCGACACTTCCAACAATTAACGATATATATAAAGCAATTTATAAAAAATCTTGACAAATCATATACCTTTACGTTGCTTGTGAATCATTCTATCTATTAATAAAAACCACATGAAAATCCGTTCAGTAGTGTTCGAGCTTATAGCCAGACAGACAGACAGACGTCGCGGAGGACTTTGTTTTACAGTATTAGAATAATATAGTGTTCTTCTCTTCAAATACCTTGATTTGAATGTCATTTCAGTTGATATTATTTAAGGGTAATCTTAACACTTAAGCGGCATATTTTGCACATAACATGACGAAAAATAGTTTCTCCCAACTGTCAATTGAGAATATATATCATTTACTGATGGAGTGGGACAAGAATAACGACCGATATAGTCTCTGATGAATAGTGTGAATTTCAGCTGTCAAAAAATATATAAGTTATTGAAAAAGAAATTTATAAAACGTTGCGTCATCTATTAGATATCTATAACATTAGACTTATAATTAATAACAATAATCAACATACAATCATTTACTTTATTACTATAAATATTAAGGCCATTAATGTAAATATACATTATCCTATCTCTCAACTTGGACCAAATTATACATAAATGCCAACTTTCATGAAAATCGGTTAAGTAGTTTCGGGAGTTAATCGTGGACAAACATATAGACACTGGATTTTTATATATTTAGATTTATCATAAAATTCTAGAACAACCTTCCTCATGAAATAATAATAATCTTGGATGTTGCGAAATCTAGTAGTGTTGTCTCATCATCGACTTTTCTAGTGATTTTAGGAAGGAATGGATGCAATTGGGCTGATATATTTGTTTGAACCATAGTCTCTAAAAAGTTTTAGAGGTGGTAGAGCCACACTGAAGCTATTACTGGTTTCAGCATGAATGGGTCGACTCGTTCGGAGTAGTACCACCCACTCACAGAAAACCGACGTGAAGTTACAGTGCTTGCATTGTTGCATTTCGTTCGGTCAGTGATAGCGCCGGAGGCCCACCTCCCCTCCCCCTTTGCACCCCCTATCTTGCCGGGTCTTCCCAATGAATGAGTTGTTAGTCCGATTCGGTGGTAGTTTTGACGTTCCCTCGAGAAGAGAAAGAGCCTTTTCAGGGCCTAAATTAATAAAGTATTAATAAATTAAAATTCGCTCTCGAAACCTTTGCTAACTCTTAGACGAATATTTACAGGCGAGTGACAGTTGACGCGTCGACGCTGTTTATATCTTTTTAATATTTATATTTTTCTTCAATACAATGGACTGTGAAAAAGTTTTAATATAAGTTGAAGATAGTTATGATCAAGTAAATGGTAGAGATGATTATTTAATTTTATTTTTACGTATTGTGCATATGCCGAGTCTATCTATATGCAGTAGGTTAGGTATCGTGACAGAGAAAAAGAGAGAGAGAGAGAGAGAGTATACAACAAATACATACATAAAATTATAATTTCTATAGCAAACCAACTCGAGGATTACCTATTGATGTATTAACTTTTATTAACTTGATTATCCCAAATCATTCAGTGTTTAATTTACAACTTAACTCTATCAACTTGATATTTTATAATGTAAACTATACTGACTCGATAGTAAACATCTACAAAAATGGGAAAGGAACTTCGTTCCAACTGGGAGTCCATAGACCCCTCAAGCTTTTTTTACATAATCGCCAATATATATAGGTTTGTTTTTATCTTAATTGAACCCGGTAGATGATACTACGAACGGGTTGTAGGCTTATCTTAAAAGATTTCTCACATACCATCTAGGTATATGTTTGAGTGAGTCCCTTGATAGTTTGGATTTACACTTGGAAACGGTAGGTGTGGCTGGAATCGGGTTTTAGGATTATTAAAATTTTTCGCATTTAAAAATACAATTGAAACCGGTGATAACCGATTTGATGCAGACGAAGTTGCACGGGTAGCTAATATAACAATAAACTACTTACTTGAATCACTTGTATAAAGAAATAGCGCATATTTTATAATAAATTGTAGTTTTTGCAAACAGATCGTTACTTAGTTGTTATTATTAAATGCAAATACCATTATCACCTTGAAACATTCTAAATTATTCTTGAATAATAAATGACAAGTAAATATATCAGTTCAGTTAACAGTTTCAGTTGCTTCAGTTTATTAGCCGCATGTAAGTAGTTAAAGACAAGTATAACACAAATAAACATGAACTAATAAAAAAGTTACGCAAAGTATTTCGTATTTAAATATATAACTGGATTAAAATGAAAATAAAAATTAAAGAGTTTTTTTCTCACTGCGTTTTCTACAACCATGGCTTTTCCATGTTACAAGTACAGAAGTCTCGTTACGTGAGTGTGAGATGTAATTTATAGTATTTATTATTCTTTCCACGGTTTTATCAATTCAATTCGTCTTAAATTCCTAAATTACCTAATTCTACTCGCTCCAATCAAGCGCATAAATTTTAAATAGTGGAGACACTACTTACCTACGGTATATTGTATAGTGGTATTAATGAAGACATTGATTTTGATGTATAATAAAAATATCAAAAGCTCTTGAATTTGCTATCGAAATTAGTTCTGATAAGTTTGTTATACTAACTGATAGTAAGAGCTCACTTCAGCATTTAGCTCGCTGCACCTCTGATATCAGAGGGGTACCGATAGCTTACACGGTCCTAAGACAAATACATTATTTGCAACTCAATGGCATAACATGTAAACTTCAGTGGGTTCCATCACACATAGGATTGAAGGGTAACGAGGAGGCTGACCGCTCAGCTAAATTAGCAATATCAAATGGTGTAGAAGTGTTTATTTATAATCATTATTCTGAAATATTAGGAAAATGTAAAAAAAAAAAACTATTTATAATATGTGGAAAGAATATTTTGATGAGAGATCTAAAGACAAGGGTATTTGGTACAAGACTTTACAGAGTCAGCCTCCTCGAATACCATGGTTCTGTGATGTAATAATGAAGAGGTCCTAAGTCGTTTTACTACATAGGTTACGTTCTGGACATTATCCGTCACAAAAGTTTGAATACCTACTTAATGAAAAAAAGTCCTTCACCATTTTGTACAACTTGCGGAATTATAGATGACGTTCACCATTTTCTGACGGAATGTGGCAGGAACAATAATGTTAGAATAAATTTAATTAAAAAATGTAATTTAAATAAACTGGATGTCAGCATGTTCCATAGTATTTTAGCAAAACCTTCGAGTGAGGTTGCTAAAATGTTATGTGAAATGAGTGAAAGATGATTTTATAAAAGAAGATGTATGAAAGGTTTTAACATTAGTATAATTAGGTTATGATGTGGCTGATATGACTAGAGTCAAAAGCCCCTAAATTAAATAATAAATTTAAAAAAAATAGATAATTGATTGCCGATGCGTTAGTAGAAAGTGCAGAAGAGAGTAAAAAAGAAAATATTTCTTGATCGAATAGGATCACAGGAAAATTTAATGGTGACATCATGGTAAGAGGAGGATCAGCTTTGTGGAAACATTCGTGCATAATTTTGTGGTAAGAATTTTCTCTTTCACATTGTCTCTCTAGATTTGTCTATTGAGGGTAAAAAGTCTACTATTTGCATTGATTTATCTCAATAAGAACCATGATACGACGTAGTTAACTGATCTCATCGTAGATATCAGCTTCGGCAACCATCTCTATTTTGCAGTATTACTCCCAGAAACGATATACGTCTCAATGTTATTTAAATATTAACTTCCTTAGTCTCAAAATCTATACTAATATTGTAAAGCTGGAGGGTTTGTTTGTTTGTTTGGTTGAACACGCTAATCTTAGGAACTACTGGCCCGATTTAATTATTTCAGTGTTGGATAGCTCATTTATCGAGGGAGGCAATAGGCTATATATCATCACGTTAAGACCAATAGGAGCGGAGCACTAATGAAGAATGTTTCAAAATCGGGTTTTTTTTGGAGCTTCCGCTGCGTGTTAGCGTTAACCCAAAGTAACTATACCACGCGGACGAAGTCGCGGGCAAAAGCTAGTTGTAATATAAAATCATATAAATAAAAGACTTGTTTTTTCAAACAATGACGTTATTAACTTTAACCCTCAGTATGGAAATATATTTCAAACATGTTTTCAGTTTGGATACAGCAATATGACTTGTAAGATATTGTCCAAGGCATTTATAGACAGTGACGTAGATCAAACTAACTCATCGAAGCTTCACATATTCAAACCATCACTAGGATATAAAAATACACTTTAGATCCTAATAGCATTCAACTGGTATTGATTCAATAGAAAATTGTTAATTTTATATTACGAAAATTCCTAAACTAATTAAGAAATAGCTTTTAGCTTTGATGACTTATTTTTATATGAATGAAACAACGGTGATTAAGTTAAAGGAAAATTAAGTAATATACCTTTTTCAGTAATCCCAAATTTGCTTTGAGTCTTATCCAGGTTAAATAATACTATATACTCAATCCTCAGCATAGTTTACTGCAATGCCGTGAGAGTCAGAATTGCTCAAGGATGGCTAGAAGGAGAAACGCTGACAACGATAACGGGAAGAAGTACTTATCACAGCTTCAAAGGTATTCCGTACGTCACACCACCTATAGGAAAATTAAGATTCAAGGTGATTGGTAACGCCATCTAGTTTATAACTCGCAACAACTCCTAACATCCCACCCTTTACCTGTCGTGCATGATTGGTCGCCGCAACTTACCTTCTAGCAACGTCTATCGCACTGACGTGACATATATATTTTTTCGCTTTGTTTCGCATCCCGCGCTCCTGATTCTATTGAAGAAGTCAGGGGATATTATCGCGCCGTTATAGGTGAAATCCTATAATATATTCGATCCGCGTCCGCACGGTGGAGACGACAGTTACATATACCAGACTTAGTGACTTTAGTGAAGGTGAACGCAGTGTGCTGCTGGAGTGACTCTGGGCGGCTGTACGCGGTCGTGGATGCTGGATTACGTTCAGGAGAACACCAGGTCAGTGCACGACTTCCCGCTTCCTTCCCTTCGCTATTTTCCCATCGTCATTGTGACGACGATTATTCGCCGGTATTAGGCTGCTGGCGTCTCCAGTGATTGAAAGTCTAATAATCATTACATAGTAGAAAACAAAGTCCTTTGCCACGTCTGTCTGTCTGTCTGTTCACGATAAACTCAAAAACTACTAAACGGATTTTTATGCGGTCTTCACCGGCAAATAGAGTGATTCACGAGTAAAAGTTTAGTATATAATTACTCTACTTTTTATTATCAGGAAGGGGCCACGTCCGCCGGGCCTGCTAGTATATGTATAATATTCTCAATACGAAATGAACGATTATAACTGTATTTTATATAACAAAAATTCATATATGTAACCGGTATGTCATTAGAAAAAAGGTAAAACTTATAATGTTTTACAGAATACATTGCCCCTGTATCGCGTATGGAGTTCTAGACTGAAAATAATATGATAAAATTTATCGCTCCTAAAACTAATTCGAAAACTGTAATCGTTATGGACATTAAAACGTGGGATGTTTCCTATTTTATTATTCTTCTACGAACGCCTTGAATATATTTTACTCGATATTATTCTAAGCATAACTCAATCTATCTTCAAAATTTATGAAGAAAAAGTAAATATTTTCTACATATCTGTACCACGATAAATTTGCAGGACCATCCTTGATTGTATATTGAAAATATTTACCAAAAACTAATCAAGAGTAGCGTACGGAATGTAACGGAAAACAATAATTATTAAATAACAAACTTTGTACATCTGTTAAAGCTAGTAATTCCTAAAATGACTGGATGGATTTTTATGCAGTTTGGTGCAGACGAAGTTGCACGGGTCAGCTATTGAAAGATAAACCAGATCGAGTTTCTTGCCGGTTATTCTCGATGACTGAGTTGTTTGTCCGAACCGGTGGTAGTTTTGACGTTCATAATTGAGAGAAGGCAATTCAGCAATTCCATTCGGGTCTAAATTGAACAAAGATTTTTTTGATTCGATTTGTTGCGTGCAAATTGTTGATTATGTTACGATAAAAGGTAATACAACTAAGTGTTCTTTAATGGTTTTTTTTACTATTCGTTTTACTACGGCAAATCGCGCTAAAGTATATTTCATTGTTATAAGATCTTAGATCGCTAGCTCGTTATACGTTCAGAGTACTTTTGGCAACGGTTGAATATGTTGACGTAATTTTTATAAACAACATTTCTCTAATTGTTTATTTAAATTTCATATATCATTAGGGATGCGCTTATTTCCCATCGGCCTACTTTATTCATTCCAAGACATCATCATATACTTACCCTTAACCCATATAAGTTCGGTAGGCACAACATGTTTTCCTTTTCCCCTCTTCTCTGCTAGATGTCATCTCAGTATTCGCACAGTATAAATGTAACAGTAGTCTTCCTTTACTCCTATACCCCTCTACCATTATACTGCAAATTTTTCTAGTTACATGGTTTTCATCTGTCCTCATGACATGCCCATACCACGCTAACCTATTATTCCAAGTTATTTTAAAGGAATAATATCCAATCGCATATCGGAACTGACGTCCACTATTTTTTTCTAGGCTCCAAAACCACCTAAACCATGGAAAGGTGTAAGGAATGCTACAGCCCATGGTCCCGTGTGTCCGCAATTCGAAGATTTTACAAAAATAATAACACCTGGTGACGAAAACTGTTTATATCTTAACGTTTATACTCCGATAGTAAACACTACGAGACTTCTCCCAGTAGTAGTTTTTATTCATGGTGGTGGCTTCTTCTCTGGCTCAGGGAATGTGGACTTGTATGGACCGGATTTTTTTATTGACCACGGTACTATTCTTGTAACCTTTAACTACCGACTCGGTGCCTTAGGGTTCCTTTGTCTCGACACAAAAGAGGTCCCTGGCAACGCTGGACTAAAAGACCAAGTTGCCGCACTGAAATGGGTTCAAAGAAATATTGTCGAATTTGGCGGTGATCTTGAATTAGTAACAATTATGGGTCAAAGCGTTGGTAGTGTTTCAGTTAGTTTGCATTTTGTATCGCCAATGTCAAAAGGCTTGTTCAAGAGAGCTATATCAATGAGTGGTGTCGCGACAAACGATTTCGAGGTAACGTATTACCCAAGCAAACGACTTTACATTTTAGCTAGCAAACTGGGTTATAATACTACCGACCCTGACAAAGTTCTAGAATTTCTTCAATGTGTCCCTTCAATCAGCTTAGTTAACGTAGACGTTCCACTCTTTGGATTTGAAATTATCAACAATGTTAACACTTACAAGCAAATCTACTTCATCCTTGTTATAGAAAAAAACCTTGGTGGTCATCATTTCTTGACGCAGGATCCTGTAAAAGCTCTTAAAAATGGTTGTGTCGAAGAGGTAGATGTTCTTTTTGGTCACACTATTGAGGAGACAGTTTCATTAATCCCGCTTTTCGAATCTTCTTTCCTGGACCTTACCAATATGTACCCCGAGGCACTAGTTCCCAATAAAATATTACACAACGTCCGACCCGACATAACTTTGAAAGTAGCGAAGCGAATCCGTGATCATTACTTTGGAGGAAACTATATAACTCTTAATGACATGAAACAGTTCGTAACATTTGCAAATGATGCATACTTCTTGGAAGCTATACAAAGATATTACAGCTATTTACCAAAAATTGGAAAGGCTACAAGATATTTTTTCAGATTTTCAACATTCTCGTCGAGAAATGTTTTTGGAAGATTAGGTATAAAATATGGTATTTATGGAGCTACTCATATGGACAACTTACTATATTTGTTCAACCCGGAATCACTACACATCGGTTGGCTTCCGAACAGTACAGAATCTCGTCTTGTGGATTTTATTACCACTATATTTACGAACTTTGTAAAGTACGGGTAAGTAAATTATTAGCTACAGTTTACATTATAAGAAGGGATTATTTTACTTTTCATAGAGTTTACACATAAGTACTTATTAATAATTAATAAAGATTTTATAGGACGGAAACAATGGCGATAAATTGCTAGCATAGAATATAGCAGCTCGTTTCCAAAGACATCGAGGGCCAGTCAATAAACTCTTACTAATACCGAGTATTTCCATTCTTCTGGATTACGTTCATTGCAGTTACCCATCGCTTTGATAGAAACATACACTAAACGATGTAATAAAAATAGTATATAAGACGTCGCTTAAAGGGTCTAAAGTTTGACAATTTATAATCGGGTGTATGAGTGTATGCACATGTTAATAATTCTGCATGTATCTCTTATTACATGGTCGATAAAAGAAAAACCTAATGTTTTAATTAAACAATCCAATAAAAATCCAGAAAACAGTGATATATAATAACAGTGATGTGCGCAAACTAAAATGGGCTAAACCAAATTCCATTCCTAATTGTAGTTGTTATTTTTTCAGAACTCCAACACCGGATGATTCTTTAGGGATCGTGTGGCCGCAATATGATTTGAAAAACAAATATTACGTGGACATAGTTAACGAGACTTTAAAATTGGGCAGAAACCTTGACGGAAAAGTGATTGACTTTTGGAGTGGCCTAGAATTTTTAGCTGGAATTAAATATGAAAACTGTAATTGATTTCTATTGTTCTATTATATTGTTATAAGTCACAATAAAATAAAACTGTTCATATAATCTTGTGTGGCTAAACTCAGTATATCTTCACAGAAATGTTAATAGTAATAATAATACTAGTCTGCAGTTTAATTACAAAAAGATACGACTTTATACAAAAAAGATAGTACAAAAAGGTTCACAATATTTACTCAAACATCTTAACTCAAACGATATTTAAAATGTACCAAAGGAATATAGATCGCAAATTTTGTAACTGCGCCAGTAGAATATGAAATAGAATAGGAGTAAAAGCCAATGAAGCCACTATGCAGGTGGCAATAAACAAATCATGGTGGCTCTCTCTTAGATTTACAGAATCAATAAGTGTATTTCCAATCACCGGAGGCTTGAAAAACGTCAGGGCAACGGCGTCTGCCGATGTATCATACGTCTCTTGATAGTTGCCGTTGGCTTTGGATTACACTGTTATTGTCATGGGGTATATATAGTGCAATCTACGTTGTAGAGCACATCTGCTGTAGATAGTAGACTACGTTGCCGTCACCATATACTATAATCGATAATTTAACTACAATGCAAGGCGATGCACTACACCCCGCTCATTTAAAAACGATCAAAAATCGGAAAACCAAGAATCTAACATTTTGGAACTACCATTTATTTGTTACCAACAAGGAAACAAAATATTTTTGCTAGATACCACCGCGAATATATCAGTGAATATGTTTAGGTATATATATGTATGTAATGTATGAATGTATATATCGGCGCCTACCCACATTAAACGCGTCATTCGGTCTTTTTTTTCGAACTGACTACGCTATAGACCTATCAAGGTCTTAAAAGCTTCACCGGACTACGGTCATTCCATCACACCTCTCTCCCTACTACTCAACTTGTTTCGTTAAAAAAAATTTACAAAAAAAATAAACCGCCTTCTATATGAAAAACCAATAAGGCACTAAAAAGCGAAAAATAACTAAATTATTAAATTAATCAAATTAAATAAAAAATATTTATATTTGCGCTACCTAATAATATATTTGAAGCCGATGCCAATTACTAATACCTGGGGATGGTGTCCTTCAAATTAGAAAAAATATTCCAACCCTAAGGGTGGAAAATAATGGGAAGTTCAATTACTCATTTAATCATTGTTTATCCCTTTATTTTCCACCCTTAGGGTTGGGATATTTTTTCTAATTTGAAGGACACCATCCCCAGGTATTAGTAATTCAAATAAAACTATTGAATGTACCCAAACACAAGATAGCTGCTGTAAGCCGCTGAGGAGTTCCATTCCATTGTCTCTATTTCCATGATCAGGATTGAGGCATCATACATTTTACTCTTCTTCCAACTACAGGACATTGTTATTATAATATATATAGAAATAATTATATAATTATAGAGATATATATATGTGTATAGCTTTATATATAAATTTCTTCTGTACGTGTGTATGTCACTGAACTCCTAAACGGCTAGACCGATTTTGATGAAATTTTGTGTGCGTGTTCGAGTGGATCCGAGAATGGTTTAGATTCGCAATTGGATCTGGTAGGTGGCGCTGCGGTTGACTTTTAGCATTTTTTTATTATCAAGGCAGGACAACGTCCGCCGAGCCCGAATGTATGTCTATACCTTATATAAAGAATTAATGCATTTTTAATAATTAATCATAATTTATTCGAACGGATCATTGCTTGATCGTCATTATTCTGTACAAATACCATTATCAGTACTGTCAAATATATCTAATTTATTGTACAACAAGTAAATAAAACATTTCAGTTGCTTTAGTTTATTAGTCGTATGTAAGTAATTAAAGATAAATAAAATACAAATACACATGAACTAATGAAAAAGAAGCATTTCGTATCGCTTATTCGAATACATAACCGAATTAAAACGAAAATAAGAATTAAGGAGTTTTTTCCTCACTGCACTGTCTACAACCATCGCTTTTTCCACATAACAAATTCAGAAGTCTCGTTACGCGAGTGTAAGTTGTTATTTACAAAAGTTGTTACTCTTCCCACTGTTTTGGCAATTTAACTCCTCTTAAAATCTAAAGAAAAGGGTACTTGATACAAGTAAAATCAAATCAAATCAAAAATACTTTATATAACTTAGGCCATAATAAAGCACTTATGAACGTCAAAACTACCACCGGTTCGGAAAACAACCCAGTCATCGAGAAGAACCGGCAACAAACTCGATCGGGTACCTCTTTTAACATTTCCAATAAATCATACAATCGTTTTTAGTGAATGCAAATAGAAGAGTCAATTCCAGACATCACCATTGTTCACATATTGATCCACTCGGATCACAAGACTTTACAAAGTCAGCCTCTTTAAATACCATGGTTCTCTGATGTAATAATGAAGAGATCCTACGTCATTTTATTACATAGGTTACGTTTTGGACATTATCCGTCACAAAAGTTTGAATATTTAATGAATTTAAAAAATTGAATTAAAAATACAATTTGAATAAACTGGATGTCTGTATGTTCCATAGTGTTTTATCAAATACTTCGGGTGAGGTTGCTACAATGGTATGTGAAATTAGTGAAAAATGATTTTATAAAAGACTTTAACGTTAGTATAATTAGGTTATGATGGTGTCGCTATGACTAGAGTGAACAGCCCCTAAAAAAACTCTTGTTAACTTCCCTTCTTTAAACTGTCTGCTCGTTACAACCAAGCACATATAAATACTTTAAATACATGGATTGAATTTTTAAATCGTAACTCCACTATCCCCAAATATATTAACTTTTTAAAATAATCTGAAATGATACAAATTTAAAAGAAATAGGAAGATGCACTACTTACTTGCGGTGCATTGTGTAGTTAGACCAGGGTCGATAATTTTTGAAACCAAAAAAAATTACAGTAGGATGAAACCCTTTAGAAAAGGAGGGGAATATGATAAAAATGAAAGGAAAAATAAATTTCGGTCGATCCGAGTTCGGGAAGTGGGAGGGGGTGAGTTTTTAAGGGTAAAAAATAGTTTATATCGATTTTCGGCAAAACTACAAGTCCTATGGAAAAAAGTTAAATAGCAAAGTTGTAGGTAATAAAAAGATCTACAACTTTTGTATTTACAATTTTTTCACATAACCTCAAAATTTAGGTGAAAAATTCAAATAAACAAGTTTTTGGTTTTTTATTTTTCTTTTTCAAAAAAAAATTTTTTTCTACGAAATTTGATGAAAACTTACCTTATTATGTCCCAAATACACTGTAATTTATTACATTTAAAATATTTATTTTTTCGCTTTATTTTAACTTAATATCAAAAAAGTACCCTAATTTTCAATCGAAAATTCTCGCGTCAAAATATCAGCTTTTTCCAAAAAGTCGGTCCTTTTTGTTCGTTGAAATCTCTACTTCCTGATGATGTAAAAAAATATATATTTTTGGCAGGAGATAAAGTTGTGATTTTGCGTCATGACATGACATATGCTAGTAGAGGTTTTTTAGAGGTGGTAGAGCCATGCTGAAGCTATTACTGGTTTCACCATGAATGTGTCGGCTCGTCCGGCGTAGTACCACCCTCTCGCAGAAAACCGCCGTGATGTAACAGTGCTTGCATTGTTGCGTTTCGTTCGGTCAGTGAGAGCGCCGGATAACCCACCTCCCTTCCCCCTCCGCCCTCCCCCACTCCCCAGTCCCCAAACACAAGGTGGCAACGCACTTGCGACGCTTCTGGTGTTGCAAGTGTCTATGGACGATGGTGGTCACTTAACATCAGATGACCCACCTGTTCGTTTGCCTCCTATGATATAAAAAAAAGTAAAGTATAACCGAGCGAAAGTAAAGTTTAACTAGTTGTCCCCCGCGGCTCCGCACGCGTTTTTTTTAAATGTATTAAAGAGATGTAAAATTGTAATTAGGTGTGTACATTACAGAAATGCTTTTTCAAAAACATTTGTAACTACGACACGCACGCCATCTACTGTATTATGTTACGTATACATTAGATATGTGAATACGAATAGTATATCGAATGGGATGGGATTTATCATCAGCAGCATACCTGGAACTTTAACCTACTATGTACCACCCTCAGTGCTCATTAACACTATATAAGAAAGTAATGAAAATTTTAAACTATACATTATCGAACAATTTGTGTTAAATTGTTTATTATATAGATATAACATGCCCATATTGTCAGTATAATTGTGTTATTCTTATACGTTGCTATAATCACTGAGTTATACATAGTAATTCGGTGAAGCCGTAAATGCCGCAAAGCTAATAGCACAGTCAGTTCGAGAAAAAAAAACTGAGTTATGTACGTGCAAACGCGGTAAATAAAACAAAATGGCCGCCAAATTGACCAAAATGATAATATAATTCAAATTACATACATTTATTCTTGGAGTCCAGTACAGTGCACGTCTCACGCGCTTGTTTACAGTAAACAAATTATTTTTGATCAATTTCACACGAACGATTGCATAGGTAACAGTTCATCACTACAAGTGTAAAACAAAGTTCTCTGATCTGTCTGTTTATCTGTTCGCGATAAAGTCAAAAACTACAGAACGGATTTTCATGCTGTTTTCACCAGTAGGTAGAACGGTTCACGGGGAAGGTTTAGGTATAATATGTCAAGGTTTTCTTTTTATTATCAGGGCGGGACAACGTCTGCCGAGCCCACTACCTTAAAATAAAATAGCTCATTATTTACTTGTCTGCTAGTGAAAGTCCCGTGAAAATTAATTCAAGCATTACGGATATTCCACTGCGGCCGAAGACGAATAAAAAACCTAAATGACTTTTTATGAGGTCTGCTATTTACCAGTGAATACCCCGTGAAAATCGGTCCAACCATTTTGGAAATAGCAATGCGGACGAAGCCGCGGACAAATAAAATAGAATATGTAAACCGCTATAATTTCGGCTATCTGGCAGTAAAAAGTAAAATTCCCGTTAAAATAAGTCCAGCCGTTTTGGAGATTACCCGGAACAAACAAACAAATAGACAAAATATAATAATCTAAAAATATAGAGAAAGCATAAAAAATTTTTTTTTGGTCATTTGTAGCCATATCCATTCATCAAAAAGTTGTTCTTTTATTTGTACATACACAAACTTTATTTTTATAATACGTAATAGAGAACAAATAAAAAATTGGAAATAAAAGTAGCATAAACTTTTTGAATAGGAAAACAAATTAAACTTTGAAAATGTTTGCGATAGAAACTTACCACGTTACCATGGCAACGTATATAATACTAACGCTAACGAAATCTCTCAAAAGGAAAAAAGTGCCCGATTTTGAAACATTTTTAATTGGTCTTAGCTAGTCTAGCTAGGTCTAGCTTTTATTAGTCTTACCGTGATGATATATAGCCTAAAGCCTTCCTCGATAAATGAGCTATCTAAAACCTATGGGTTTTCTCAAATCGGACTAGTAGTTCCTGAGATCATAGCGTTCAACCAAACAAACAAACAAACTCTTCAGCTTTATATATTAGTATAGATTAATTAATAAACTGCATAAAAATGTATATAATTATTGCTTCGAGTGCCGATAGATATGAAAACCAGACTAATATTAATAATTTCAATATAGAAATAATAATATTTAAATAATTCATACTATAATACATTTAAAAATTCAAAACAGAACACAGTTATTTCATCGTTTTGAGCCTTCACTTCTGTTGGCAGTCCTTACGACTACCTCGACTCCTTTTTAATTGAAAATCTATACATACTAGCGGACCGGGCGGACGTTGTCCTGCCTTGAAAACAAAAAAAATCCTAAAAGTCGATCGCAGCGCCACCTGCCGGGTCCAATTGTGAATCTAAACCATTCTCGAATCTCCACGAACACACACAAAAAATTTCATCAAAATCGGTCCAGTCGTTTAGGAGGAGTTCAGTCACATACACACGCACACAAGAAATATATATATTAAGATAATAAAAATGAAGTGTCTATATGTAATATCAAAATAAAAAAAAATACTGATTGGGTACGAAAGTATACACACTACTGATACAAAAATGCAATTTTTAAAATTTTTGTCGGTCTGTCTGTCTGTCTGTTTGTTCCGGGTAATCTCCGAAACGGCCGGACCGATTTTAACGGGAGTTTCACTGGCAGATAACTGAAATTACGACTGGGTACTTAGGCTACTCTAAATTAGACTAGCTATTAACCGCGGCTTCGTGCACAATGTTATCTCCAAAACGGTTGGACCGATTTTCACGAAACATTCACCAGCAGATAGTAGACATCATAACAAGTAATTTAATCTATTTTAATTTAAACTGGCTGTTAATCGTGGCTTTGCTCGCAGTACTATCTTCAAAACGGTTAAACCAATCATCACGAAACTTTCATTGACAGATATCTATCTTTATAAAAAGTAATTCAAGCAATTTTAGTTTATATTAGCTGTTAACCGTGGCTTCGCCTGCAATGCTATCTCCAAAATGGTTCGACCGATCTTCACGAGATTTTCACTGGCAGATAGCTGACCTTATAAAAAGTAATTCAAGCAATTTTAATTTATACTAACTATTGACCGTGGCTTCGCCCACAGTGCTGTCTCCAAAACGGTTAGACTAGTCTTCACGAGACTTGCACTGGCAGATAGCAGACCTTATAAAAAGTAATCTAATTTATTTTAATTTAGACTAGCTGTTAACCGTGGCTTCGCGCGCTGTGCTATCACCAAAACGGTAAGACCTATTTTCACGGAACTTTCACTGGTAGATAGCGAACCTTATAAAAAGTAATTGAGGTTATTCTATTTTAGACTAGCTGCTACCCGCGACTTTGTCTGCATGAAATTTTGCAAGATTTCAACTCATTCTTTATTTTTAATAAGAGAAATAATTATCAGCTTATTGTTATTCGACATTATAATTATTAATAACTTTATAATATGGAGGTCTTCCTAATAAGATCTTAGATTATAAACGTATTACGTAAAGAGTTCCAATAATACAATTACTTGCGGAACAGACAAGCGTTTATTTTTCGTATAGTCACTAAATCTTAATTATAATGGCAATGTATATTAAATGTAATGTAAATGTAAATCTTTATAATAATATTTTAAGTTATCGTTTCATTAGTTCCTTATACAGTGTAAGTGAGCACTGAGGTAGTTATATTGTGGGTTAAGGTTCCAAATATGTTGCTGATGATAAACCTCATTTGGCACGCTGTTAGTATTTATATATCTAATGTACACGTTACATGTTACTGTAAGTGGCGTGCGTATCGTACTTACAATTGCTTTTAAAGAGCATTTCTATAATTGTACATAGTCTCACAGTTTTATAACTCTTTATTGCGAATAAAAAAACGCGTGCGGAGCTGCGGGTACATCTAGTTCCAAATATAATACAAAAATATATAATATAAAATATAAATTAATATAAAATTTCATCGAATAATGTAGATGCGAAGCTATAATGCTACTGCAGTCGAGCGTAGATATCAAAAATCTATATAGTCAGAAGCCCTAGCATTTCGTACCGAATCATTTTAAGCCAAAAATATAAACACTTTGTTTACAAGCATACGATGTTATCATATTTACAAAGACAACAGTATTACTTCGGGTTTTTATCTAATTAGCGTTTTATTAATTTATTCGTATTTACATTCCTTAGTATTATTACCACATTGGTAAGGGAATTAGTTTATTAACTTGAATTACAAGTGTAATTCAATTAGAAAGTATAATTTTTGGTAGGTGGCAGAGCCACGCTGAAGCTATTACTGGTTTCAGTAGGAATAGGTCGGTTCGCCCCCCCGGTACTACCACCCGACCCACAGAAAACAGACGTGAAGTATGCTGGTAAAAAATGCAGTGCTTGCATTGTTGTGTTTCGCTCGGTCAGTGAGAGCACCGGATGACCACCTCCCCTTCCCTCTCCTCTCCCCACCCCCTTCTTACCAAACACAACCTGGCAACACACTTGCGACTCTCCTGGTGTTATTAATGTCTATGGACGGCGATGATCACTTAACATCAGGTGACCCGCCTGTTCGTTTACCTCCTATGATATATAAAAAAAAACAATCTTAATTTTACTTAGTGTATTTATCTAGTAAAACAATTTTATTTTGGAATCTTATGAAATTCAGATTTTGTTTTCTGTAAATAATATATTATCATTAGTTTCCAGTGTGCAATTTAAACAACGACAGCCTAATATTGAAAATATTTATTTCAGTAAACTATTCCAGAACTGTACAATTACAATGTAATTAGCAACAAGATTGTAGTATTTTCATAAATCAAAAACGTTTACCCGTGACGCCTTTCACAAACTTTTAGTTTATAATATTATTAGGAATTGCGAAAATTCATGAGCAGTTGTTTCACCGACCACATATTATAAAAGACTAGCGGGCCCGGCGGACGTTGTCCCGCCCTGATAGTAAAAAAACCCTTGACAAATTACATACCTAAACCTTACTCATGAACCACTTTATATACTGATTATAACCGAAGGAAAATGTTTTCAGTAGTTTTTGAGTTTATCGCGAACAGACAGACAGTTAGACAGACGCGCTAGGGGACTCTGTTTTATACTATGTAATGATAATGATGATGATATTAATGTCCAAAAGGTCATATTTTAGGGAGCTCAGTAAAACTCAACGGTACTGCAATACGTCTATTATCGGAGAAACAGAAAGATGACAACTTAAAACTACTTACGCAAAAATATTACTTTATCTATATATGTATGTCTACCTACATATGTTACAGTATAAGCAGTCCGATATATAGCTATCTGTCTCACGCTCTTTTTAATAAGTCGGATAGAACGCGACAGCAATAGGATCTTGTTAAAACGTATTTTACAAATGCCTCGCCGACCGCATTTTTTCTTAAGTCTTCCTGTCAAAACATCAAACACGCCGAAGGTAAAGACCGATAAAAGGTAAAAGAAATCGTGATTGTTGTGGACCACCAGAAGTTTTTTATTTCCTGTGTATGCGTTTTTTAAGTACTACACCAAATTTATATTATTAAGTTTACAATTTTACATTTGAATTTTTTATATACTAAAAAGTAGACACGCATATGTTCCATCTGTTGTTAAATAATTCCAAATTTTACACTTTTCCGTACCATTTTTAAAACATTTTTATTCACACATACCTTGTTCTGACAATTGGAAGCACAATAAAAAAATTAGCCGGACAAGTATAACCGCTCTAAAGTAATAATACATTTACATAGATTTATTCGTAGTTATATTTTCTATTCTTATTAAGAATTGTATGAAGTTATTATTACAAATTTCTAACGGTCTCGAACAGGCATTTTAATATAATTCGAAACGGTATAACGGTTACGCAGCTCGACAAAGCGATGATTACGTCACAGCACCTGCTACACGACAATTTACGGGAATTAAACGCGGAGACGGAACTCTCGTCACATCCCGATATTACCACAGAACGACTTATTACAACTGTGCTCAGTTTTCATGAGTTACAAGATAGAAATCTACATATTAAACGAAAGCAATTACATTTACATTATTTTTCCATTCTAAATTATATGAATAAAATAATATAGGACGGCCGGCATGTGCGTCTTACTCAAAACTACGGAATAGCTTTCGATATATTTTTTTAGTTGTACTAATTAAATCCTTGGTCTTTATCTATCTATTCATATAATAAAAATGAAGTGTTTGTATGTAATATCAAAATAACACTTTTTTTACTGATTGGCTGTGAAAGTATACACGCAACTGATAACAAAAATGCAATTTTTGTCGGTCTGTCTGTCTGTATGTTCCGAGTAATCTCCGAAACGGCTCGACCGATTTTGACGGGAATTTCACTAACAGATAGAAAAAATACAGCGGGTTACTTAGGCTACTTTAAATTAGACTAGCTGTTAACCGCGGCTTCATCCGTAATGCTATCTTCAAAACCGTTGGACCGATTTCCACGAAACTTTCACTGACAGATAGCTGACCCTAAAAAAAGTAATTCCAGTAATTTTAGTTTATACGAGCTATTAACCGTGGCTTTGCCTGCAATGCTATCCCCAAAATGGATTGACCGATCTTTACCAGACTTTTACTAGCAGATAACCGATCTTATAAAAAGTAATTTAAGTAATTTTAATTTATACTAGCTGTTAACCGTGGCTTCGCCCGCAGTACTATCTCCAAAACAGTGCGACCGTTTTTTATGGAACTTTCACCGACAGATATCGGACATTATAAAAAGTCCTTTAGTCTATTTTAATTTAGACTAGCTGTTAACCGTGGCTTCGCCCGCAGTGCTATGTCCAAAACGGTTTGACCATTTTTCACGGGACTTTCACTGGCTGATAGCTGACTTTATAGGAAGTAATTTAAATTATTCTATTTTAGACTAGCTATTACCCGCGAATTCGTCAATCGTCAAGCGATATTCGTGATAGCTGTTTAGTTATTCAAGGTTGAATAACCTACGAATTTTATAAGAACTACGCTTTCAGCGACGTATCAGTGATGTGGTGTCTATTTTTTTCCCCTCTGTGCATATAATATATTTGTAAGATGGCTGATACTCTTAATTTGAATTTCCAAAACATTTCTTATATCGCTTTGCTTTTACGTAATATGTAATAACAGGATAATTTCCAAAGGCACGACCTATCAAAATATATTAATTAGACAACTTTGACCTACATATTTGAAAAAATGCACGTTTTATTAATCAATTACAATGTTTTCAAACAATTCGTTGCTTAATCGCTATTTTAAGCATACAAATATTATTATCAACCCTTTTAAATATTCAAATATCTGTAATAAACTCAAACATAAAGAAAACGGTTTTATTTATTTCAATTTGTTTATTGTATGCATATAATTATCAATGCCAGACAAAACATATATATACTTAAGCAAGTGAAAAGAAAATTTACTCCGAATACGTTAGTTAACTATTGGAACATACAAATTAATTTTGTTTTGACGAAAAAACGTACAAGTTTTTTTTTACTCTATTGCACTAACTTCAACAGTCGGGTTTGTCCGCATAAAAAACAGAAGAGCTCTCATCACGTATACGTTGAAACAGACACAGATTTTTACGAAATTAATTTTCCATTTACCTATTTAAGTTTTCTACTTGCATTTTAAGAAGTTTTGTATTGATATTTTGAGTGTTTTGTTCTAAATCATGATTTTTATGTGTCGAATAGAAGATATTGAATATATAAGGATAGAGAGAATGAGATAAAGTCAGGAACGGGTGAGTGCTCTAAGAGAGGTCCATGTTCAGTAATGGATGATTACCGGCTGAGAATGATAATCTCTTGAAAAGCTCGACTTGGTAGAGATCACAAGACACAATAAAAATATCTATCGTTGTGATTCGCTTTACTTAGCTACCATATGTATGTCTCGTCAGTATTTCTCTCAAGTAAATATAATGAAACTGCTAGAGCACAATTTCATCTGATGTTATGTGTTAAGAATATATAAGTGGAAATCTTTCACATCATGTAACGTATGACAAAAGAAGATTTGCAATACAAATGTGTGGAAGAGAAATTTGAATATGAGGGTAAGAATAGTTAGAAATACTCAGAACCTGTGCAACTTTATTATAGGATTAATGATTCGTAAAGAAAATATTTTCATTAGAAACAATAAAATCAGAATGGAATAAATAAACTCATAATGTCATGTTACGTTGTTAAAAAGTGTTGTAGTCCGGTGAAGCTGTTAAGACCTTGCTCGGTCAATAGCGTAATCAATTTGAGAAAAAAAGGTGTTAAAAAGTGCAGTAGCACTATATTATTATGTAATGTTTATGCAATTTCGATTTTACAGAGCCGCAAGCTTTTTAAATATTAACATCATGGCAAGAAGAGAACCAGCTTTGTCGAGACAGTTGTGTATAATTCTGTGGTAAGAATTAACTCTTTTGTAGTACCCAGATACTGAAGGTACAAAGCCTTATCTTCTGGTGATTTTTTTTCAAGATACGATGTAGTTAACTGACTAAGTAGTATTAATCATATAAATGTAATTTTTTGCCGCGCTATGACTTTTTTTGTCACAATCATGTTGTGTAAACGAAAATAACTTTCCGCTTATTGTATATACGAATAAATGTTTTGGTGTTTTTTGTAATTAGGCCCTCAGTATTCAGATATATTCCTCTGCATGTTATCAAAGTGGATACCGCAGTAAGTGTAAGATATTGTGTCAGACATAAATCTTTATTAGACGGTAATTTATTTCTGCAGCTCTCATTAAGTTTTGGAACGAAAACCACTATATATCCTGTTTGCTAAATGGTAACCGCAATCGTTAAAACCAATATACCCCCAGACTGTAATTGTGATATCAAAAATAAATATCGCTTGAATTCTTAACAAACCAAGAGAGATATAATAATATTTCTAAATTGTAGGCAATGAGAGTGCCTATATGAATGCAGAATACTTATAGTTATCAACTTAATTTAGATGCTTATTAATTTCGTTTTAATTCTTATGCAAACGCGACGGCAATAAAGTTTAATGACGATTATTATCAATAATATAATTTTCAAATTAGCTTATGTCCAATCCAGGAAATTAAGGAATATTATACTATAATTTCTCAGCATAGTCTTTTCGAAGGCTGTTCGAGTTGAACTTGCTGAGGGTCGGCTGGAAGGGGAAACATTGAGTACAATTACCGGACAAAGTACTTATCATAGCTTCAAAGGTATCCCGTACGCCGCACCACCTATAGGAGAATTAAGACTCAAGGTGACATAAAACTTAATATCTGTTGTTTTAAATACAAAATAGATAATTATGATTACATTTTTAATAATAATCCCATCAAAAACATAAATGTGAAATGATAGCCAAGTTCAATATTAGGAAATATACCTTGGTTGTTGACTTCAATGACAAAAGAAGTGAGATCAAAATGGGTGCCAAGTTCAATGGTCAGTCCTGAAATTTATTTATAGCAACATAAAGTTTGTTAAAACAACTTAAAATATCATTTCTGCTTATAACTTGGGATAATATTTTCAGTAGGTACTATAATTCGTATGTTCGAACTAGCCAAGTCAGACCTTGGGCTTCATCATTCATATATTCACGTGAAGACCTTAAAATCCGCATAAAGACCGACTTTCATCAACTTTGATTGTTATTCTTATAGGCGCTATAAGTAAGTACTCATTAGAATAAATTAATGGAAAAATTATAACAACAAGATAAAAATTACTAGTTTCTGATTTTTTCCTTTGTATTGTACCGAACTATCTATCTGGATGCCAAATTTGAACTTTCTGGGTCATCTTAAAATGGGTTAGAATTTTGGTCTATAGGTCAAATAGGTCAGTGATAAAAATGACGATATTTGGACGTTAATATTTAAATAATTGTTTGATGTGTGTTTATAAAATTTAGAGCACATATATATCTCGTAGGTCTCAATACATGAACCGAATTTGACATGTTTATGTGAAATAGTTTTTGAGATATGAGAGGATGAAAAGTGTTTCCAAATGGTTCGTGTAATTATTTCACACGGTAGCATGTCCTTACCATTCTTAGCTTGACACGCTACCGCGTGTCTAAATGAAAGAAAAAAAACAAATGCTCGTAAGGTGTTACAAAATACATCAATCTTGTACAGTAAAGTTCTTAAAAATAGTTAACACAAAATAATCTGATTAAAACTACTATTACCGTATCATCCTCATTACATAGTATAAAACAAAGTCCCCTACCGCGTCTGTCTGTGTGTCTGTTTGCGATAAACTCAAAAACTACTGAACGGATTTTCAAGCGGTTTTCACCAGTGTATAAAGTGATTCATGAGGAACGTTTTTTTATAATCGTGGCGGGACAACGTCTGCCGGGCCCGCTAGTTAATTTTATAAAATGTAAAATTACATAGCTTTTATGACACATAAAAGCTATGTAATTTCGTTGACACAGACATGATAACAGACACTGTTGACGAAATGAGGTTCATAGTTTTTTTACATTCTTCTAGGCTCCAAAACCACCTATACCACGGAAAGGTGTAAGGATGCTACAGATCATGGTCCTGTATGCCCGCAATACGATAATCTTAGGAGAACATTGATACCTGGTGACGAAAACTGTTTATATCTTAACGTCTATACTCCTATGGTAAACACTACGAGTCTTCTCCCAGTAGCGTTTTATATTCATGGTGGTGGCTTCAACTATGGTTCAGGAAACGTCAATTTGTTTGGACCCGATTTTATTATGGACTATAAAACTGTTCTAGTTACCATCAATTACCGCTTGGGTGCTTTAGGCTTCCTTTGCCTCGATACAAAAGAGGTCCTGGTAATGCCGGACTGAAAGACCAAGTCGCAGCATTGAAATGGGTTAAAAAAAACATTATTAAATTTGGCTGGGATCCTACATTACTTACAATTATGGGTCAAAGTGCCGGCAGTGCCTCAGTTAGCTTGCATTTAATATCACCAATGTCAAGAGGCTTATTCAAGAGAGCTATATCAATGAGCGGTGTCGCAACAAACGATTTCGCAGTAACATACTATCCAAGCAAACGACCTTACATTTTAGCTAGGAAATTGGGAAATGATACTACAGACCCAACTCAAGTTCTAGAATTTCTCCAAAGTGTGCCTTCAATCAGCTTAGTTAACAGAAATGTTGCACTGTTTGGTTTTGAACTTATTACCCGTGTTGACGATTACAAACAATTCTACTTCACGCCAGTTATAGAAAAAAATCTCGGTGGCCAACATTTTTTGTTGCAAGATCCTGTTAAAGCTCTTAAAAGTGGTTGCGTTCCAGAAGTAGATATTTTCTTTGGTCATACAAATGAGGAGACAACTTCAGCAATTCCTCTCTTCGAAGAGTCAGTCCTGAAACTTACCAACAGGTACCCCGAACCGATAGTGTCGAGAAAAATATTATACAACGCCCGACCAGACATAACTCTAAAAGTAGCAAAGCGAACTCGCAATCATTACTTAGGGGGCAAGTATATAACTCTGAACAATATGGGACAGTTCGTAACATTTGCAAATGATGCATACTTCTTTGAAGGTATACAAAGATATTACAACTATTTACCAAGAATTGGGAAAGCGACAAGATATTTCTACAGGTTTATCGAGTGTAAAATATAATATTTATGGATCCGGTCATATGGACGATCTACTATATTTGTTCAACCCAAAATTATTTAATCTTGTTTTGCTACCGAACAGTACAGAATTTCGTCTTGTGCAATTGACTACAACTATATTCACGAACTTCGTCAAACACGGGTGAGTAAACTATATGCTTCACAAAAAGGTAGTAACTTAGAATGTTTGAAATTGTATATATTGGAGTCTTACTAATCCAGCACTTCGAAAACCAGGGGGTGTCGGATTATTGGAATGTTTGGATTATTCGATCTTATAGAAAAACTGTATAACATTTTTGGAGGTTATACTGATACCGGTGCACAAGCATGGAACGAAAGCAGAGAGGTGTGAGGGAAGCATTAGCGTAGAGTGCCGGATTATTGGACGCATCGGACTATCATTGCCCGCATCGGACTATCATTGCCAGATTAGAAAGATTCTTCTACTGTATTTATAAAAGACGACTAATAACAATAAATTCTTACTAATATTTTTTTTTAATTTAAATGTATGCTAAACGATAACACAGTAAATTTAATCGATAAAATATACAGCCTATAAGAACTTAAGTTTGTAATCGGGCTAATGTACCTGGTAACATTCTACATGTAGATCTTATTATATGGCTGATATAACAAAAACGATCAAATAACCGCAATCCAAATGTATTGATGGATATAGAGATATGCTAAGAAACTATAATAAAACTTACTCTGAAATATTAAAGTGAGAGATTTTTCCATCGCCTCAAACTTTTTCGCCCATCTGCGCATGTCGCGTTACAGCCGGTAACAGAGCAGCAGGGTTAAAGTGAACGGCGCTCGGCAAAATGATTCAAAATCTAAAATATGTTCAGTTTTTAAAATGCAACTGTAATTCTGAATGATTGTATTTGTTATGTATTTCGTACTTTAATACGCAGATTTAAATTAAAATTTTCCATTTTCCATTTATTAAGGTAATATTAAAAACTCGATTCTAATACCCAAATTGATTTTTTTTAAATGCCTATGATCCGAAAAAAGGTTCACTGGCATCTAGGTTACACAAAACCACACATTTTTTTAATTGATTTGATATTTTCCAGAACTCCAACGCCGGATAACTCTTTAGGGATCATATGGCCACAATATGAATTGAAGAACAAGTATAACATGGGCATAACTAACGAAACATTAAAATTAGGCAGAAACCTTGACGGAAATGTGAACGACTTCTGGAGCAACCTATATTGTTTAGCTGATATTAAATATTAAAACTGTAATTGTTCTCTACTGTAACTTACACAAAAGGATAAAAAATATATGCACATAGCCCCAATTGCAAAACGAAATACATAATTAAAAGCTCTCTCTTTCTCTCTGTTATGTTCAATTTCCTGAAGCACAACGAATTTACTTGGTGATTTTGGCTGAGTATGGTTTGGTTTGGTGATTTTCACCAAGTACCTATATATGTATTCTAACACCACTTGAGAGTCTACCTTTAGATTTAGCATGTTTACCATCTCAAGCAAAATCATACAAGATTTTAGTAAAACTCTATAATCTAATAGTATAAATATTAAAAAACTTATCAAGTTCGCCTATAGATTATCATCAGCCTGTAAGAAAGCCACTGCAGGGCTATAGGCCTCCTCTCAAAGAAAGGTATGGGCATAATCACCACGGCAGCACACGACGTACTGGCGATTTGAAACTCCGAGATATTCACAGTGGTATGTTTTCTCATTTACGATGGTACTATAAGAACATTTCTCAGGTTCAAGATGTTTTTCTTCACCATCAGCCGATAGTGTTCCAATTTAAATTAGCAAATGTACGTGAATTCCGATAAATTCATTGGTTCGTACCTGAGGACATTTCTATTTGTTTTATTCAATTTGGGCCCTGAGAAAGCTCCTATAAACCTCCAAGCTACCACCAGTTCGGAAAACAACCCAGTCATCGAGAAGAACCGGCAAGAAACTCGATCGGGTTTATCTTTTCGTGACACATATTTTTACAAACAGATAGTCACATACGTTTTGGTGGATGCACAGAGATTGACCTCATTTCCAGACGTTACTATCGTTCATATATTAATCCATCCTATAATAGCCTCTAGATATTAAAATCCGCTTAACATGATGTTTGAACTCACTATCCGGCTAATCGGTAATGTGCTTTGGGATTTTGTTATAAAACCTAACTTAACCTAAAAGGCTTTTATTGGTCTTAGAGAGTCTAAAACATGGGTAGAGTTAAGGTTCCGAATTCTTGAATAAAAGGTACAATGTCCTCATTTTATCGTGCTACATTACAAAAGGCTCATTACTTAAGACCCGTTAACACACAAAATTTATGACTGTCGCTTGAACCAACTTTCGTAGTTGTATTAACGTTTCGAAGCTGTACAGGCGTACAGAGACAAGGTCAAACAGTTAAATTTCTAAGATTCTGAACCACAAGAAATATGTACAAACGTGAAATAGATACAGCGACAATAGAATACAAAAATGTATCACAACGCTGTCAATAAATTTGTGAAACAAAGTGCTTTGTGTGCGCGTACAAAAGCAGATGAAAACAAACATTTTCCGAAAAGTAGTTTCTTTTTTCTATATTAGCTTACCAGTTAAGCATTAATAATTTACTTTACGTATATATTATTGCTTCCAGAATAAAAAAAATTATACAGGGCCCCCCCGTGACAATAACTTTCTACAATAAATACTTAAATTATACTTACAGTAATTATGACCGAGTTATTACATTTATGTATAGATCAAAGGACAGACTAAAAGCTTCCTAATTTGGTAGAAATCAAACAATTTATCATTCCTTATTACAAAAAAATATATGTTGCAATTGAAATACATTCCACTGTTTGCATTTTCATTTAATATTTTATACATACTGTATATGTTTAATCTTCATCTATCCCTATTGCACTTGGTCATAGGGATATGCTCTATTGCATCTATAATTTCTTTGCGTAATATTTTTTAGTTTCGTAATATTTGATATTTGATAAATATTCATTAATTTGTGGTAGGTAGGTAATAGTAATGTGAATGAATAAACTGTAAGAAATATGATGTTTGCCATAGTTTTGAGGCATTTTATGAAACGATCAGTACGTCATGCTTCCATTAACGCTGACACGATACTGAGAATCACAGTAGCTAGCTAGCCACTTTTTAACAAGGCGCTTTTGAAGCGCTTATGACGTATCTACAGCTTTTTAGTTATAATATCATTGATTATTTCAATATAATTCGAAGCCTTATAACGGTTTCGTAGCTCGATAAGGCGATAATTACGTCACAACACTAGCTACATGACAGTTTATGGGAATTAAACGCGGAGACGTAACTACTGTCACATCCCGAAACGTAATATATTGAAGTATTACCACAGAATGACACTGCAACTCACAACTGTGCTAAGTCTTCATGAGTTCCATAGAGAATTCTACATACTAAACGAAAATAATTGTATTTACATTATTTTTCTATACTAAACTATGTAAATAATACAGGACGGTTGTTGTGTGCGTCTCACTCAAAAGTTACGAAATTGATTTCGATACGTTTTTGTAGTTGTACTTTTTAAATCCTTGGTCCTTCATATCTAAAATAAACTATCACGATAACTGCATGTTACATAAAGTTATCCAAGTTTTAATAAATTAGGATTTTTATAAACACTACGCTTTCAGCGACGTGCGTTTTGGGGCAAGCGATGTGGTGCTTGTGCTTTTTTCCTCTATGCATAGAATATATTACTAAGATAATAAAAAAAAATAGACGAAGTTACAGTTATCAGTTACTACTTTATATTATGGCTGATATCATTAATTAGGATTTCCAAAACATTTATATTATCGCTTTGCTTTTATGCAATATCCAATTAACGGGCTTGTTTTCAGGGTCACAACCTGTTTATCAAAATATATTAATTAGATAACTTGGAGCTAATTGTTTTCGGTTAATGCATTTTTTTTATTGCTGTTTTATTAATTAAATATAATTTGTTCAAACCATTCGTTACTTAATTGTTTTTATTATCACACGAATATCTTTATCAACCCTTTTAAATGTTCAAATTTATTCCTCAAATGTAAGTATAAAACGGTTTTAATCATTTCAATTTGTTTATTGTACGTAAATAATTATCAATGCCAGATAAAACATATATATATATAATTGAGCAAATGAAAAGAAAATTTACTCCGAATATGTTAGCGTTAACTATTGCAATATACAGCTTATTTTGTCCCGACGAAAAACCATATAAGTTTTGTTTTTCTCTATTACACTAATATCAACAATCGGGTTCGTCCGCGTAGAAGTCAGAAGCGCGCTCATCGCGTACACGTAAAACAAGCACAGAGTTTTAGAAAATTTCTTCATCGATTGAGCGTTTAAAGTTTTCTACCTACATTTGTGAAGAGTTTCGTATTGATATTTTAAGTATTTGATCTAAAATCATGATTTTTACGTATTGAATATGTGAAAAGGTTTATTTAATTGAATAAAAAACAAAGTCAGAAACGGGGTAAGTGGTCCAAGAGAGGCCTATACTCAGTAATGGATGATTATAGACTGAGAATGATGACTTCTTGAAAGGCTCGACTTGATAGAGACCACAAGACACAATAAAAATATCTATCGTTGTGACTCGCTTTACCTAGCTGCCGTATGAATGTGTCGTCAGTATTTCTCTCAAGTAAATATAATGAAACAGCTAGAGCACAATTACACCTGATGTTATGTGTTAAGAATATATAAGTGGAAATCTTTCACATCATGTAACTTATGACAAAAGAAGATTTGCAATACAAATGTGTGGAAGAGAAATTTGAATACGAGGGTAAAAATAGTTAGAAATACTCAGAACCTGTGCAACTTTATTACAAGATTAATGTTTCGTAAAGAAAATATTTTGATTAGAAACAATAAAATCAGAATGGAACAAATAAACTCATAATGTCATGTTACGGTGTTAAAAAGTGTTGTAGTCTGGTGAAGCTGTTAAGACCTTGCTGGGTCAATAGCGTAATCAATTAGAGAAAAAAAAAATAGTTAATAAGTGCAAACGCACTATATTATTATGTAATGTTTATGCAATTTCGATTTAACAGAGCCGCAAGATTTTGAAGTATGAACATCATGGCAAGAAAAGAACCAGCTTTGTTGAGGCAGTTGTGTATAATTCTGTGGTAAGAATTTACTCTTTTGTAGTACTCAGGTATTGAAGTTACAAAGAATACTCTTCAGGTGAATTTAGTTACAAGATACGATGTAGTTAACTGACCACTTTGATAGTCAGAATTAGCAGTATTCTTCAGTTTTTTGCAGTATTAATCATATAATTGTAATGTTTTGCCGTGATATGACTTTTTTTTGTCACAATCATGGTTATGTAAACGAAAATAACTTTCTGCTTATTGTATATACGAATAAATGTTTTGGCGTTTTTAGACCCTCAGTATTCAGATATATTCTTCTGCATGTTATCAGAGTAGATACCGCGGTAAGGTTAAGATATTGTGTCGGATATAAGTATTTATTAGACGGTGATTTACTTCTGCATCCCTCATTAAATTTTGAAACTGCAACCCTTATATATACTGTTTGTTAAATAATAACTGCAGCTGATAAAACTAAAATACGCCCAGACTATAATTGTGTTATTAAAAACAAATATCGCTTGAATTCTTAACAAACCAAGGAATATATAGTAGTATTCTTAAATTGTAGGGAATGAGAATGATTATATGAATGCATAATATAGTTATCGGATTAATTTAGAAGCAAATTCTTATACGTATTCGATGGTGATTAACATAAATAACGATTATTTTCAATAATTTTCAAATTAGTTTTAAATTCAATCCAGGGAAAAATAATGTTATATTATAATTTCTCAGCATAGTCTATTCAAAATCTGTTCGAGTTGAAGTTGCTGAGGGTTGGCTGCAAGGGGAAACATTGACTACAATTACCGGACAAAGTACTTATCATAGTTTCAAAGGCATCCCGTATGCTGCACCACCTATAGGAAACTTAAGATTCAAGGTGACATGAAATTTTATCTGGTATTTTTGAGACAAAATAGATAATTATGATTTGTACTTGCATTTTTAATGAAAATAACCTAAGAAAAAAGCTAAACCTCATAAAGTTTCAAGAATTCAAGAATACATAAACCTTGTAAAGTATGTGAAGTTCTTAAAATTAGTTAACACAGAATAATATAATTAAAACTTACTACGGCCGAATCAAATTTAAAAAATGTAAAGTTACATAGCTTTTATGATACTGTTGTGGAAATGAAGTTCATAGATTTTTTTACATTCTTCTAGGCTCCAAAACCACCTACACCATGGAAAGGTGTAAGGAATGCTACAGCTCATGGTCCTATATGTCCACAATACGATAATTTTAGAAGAATATTAATACCGGGTGACGAAAACTGTTTATATCTTAACGTCTATACACCAATAGTAAACACTACGAGTCTTCTTTCAGTAACGGTTTTCATTCATGGTGGTGGCTTCAACTTTGGCTCAGGGAACGTCGACATTTTCGGACCAGATTTTTTTATGGACTATAAAACTGTTCTAGTCACCATTAATTACCGCTTAGGTGCTTTAGGTTTCCTTTGCCTTAATACGAAAGAAGTCCCTGGTAACGCTGGACTGAAAGACCAAGTCGCAGCATTGATATGGGTTAAAAAAAACATTATCAAATTTGGCGGGGATCCTAAATTAGTGACAATTATGGGTCAAAGTGCCGGCAGTGCCTCAGTTAGCTTGCATTTAGTATCACCAATGTCAAGAGGCCTATTCAAGAGAGCTATATCAATGAGCGGTGTCGCAACAAACGATTTCGCAGTAACATACTATCCAAGCAAACGACCTTACGTTTTAGCTAGGAAATTGGGGAATGATACTACCGACCCAACTCAAGTTCTAGAATTTCTCCAAAGTGTGCCTTCAATCAGCTTAGTTAACAGAAATGTTGCACTGTTTGGTTTTGAACTAATTACCCGTGTTGACGATTACAAAAAATTCTACTTCACGCCAGTTATAGAAAAAAAATTCGGTGGCCAACATTTTTTGTTGCAAGATCCTGTTAAAACTCTTAAAAGTGGTTGCGTTCCAGAAGTGGATGTTTTCTTTGGTCATACAAATGAAGAGACAACTTCTGCAATTCCTCTCTTCGAAGAGTCAGTCCTGAACCTTACCAACAGGTACCCCGAAGCGATAGTGTCGAGAAAAATATTATACAACGTCCGACCAGATATAACTTTGAAACTAGCAAAGCGAATCCGTAATGATTACTTTGGGGGCAACTATGTAACTCTGAATAATATGAAACAGTTCGTAGCATTTGCAAATGATGCATACATCACTGAAGCGATACAAAGATATTACAGCTATTTACCAAGAATTGGGAAAGCGACAAGATATTTCTACAGGTTTTCAACATTCTCCTCGAGAAATGTTTTTGGAAGATCGGGTGTAAAATATAATATTTATGGAGCCGGACATGTTGACGATTTACTATATTTGTTCGACCCAAAATCACTGCAGCTCGTTTTGCTACCGAACAGCACAGAGTTTCGTCTTGTGCAATTTACTACAACTATATTCACGAATTTTGTCAAATACGGGTAAGTAAACTGTATGTTTTATAAGAAGGTAGTAAGTTAGAACATCTGAACTCATATATTTATAAAGGTCGACTGTCAACAATAAATTCTTACTAATAACGAGTACTCCGTCTCCTCTGGCTGCTAACCATAGCTTTTATTTAAATGTACGCTAAACGATAACACTGTAAATTTTATAAATAATAGTCGGGTAAAAAGTACAGCCTATAAAGACTTAACTTTGTAATCGGATTACTGCACATGGTAACATTCTACATGTAGATCTTATTATATGGCTAATATAACAAAAACCATTAAATAACCATAATCCGCTACATGCTTGCATGTAGATATGCTAAGAAAATCGCAGAAAACTAACTTTAAAATCTTATTGCTTTGATATTTTCCAGAACTCCAACACCAGATGACTCTTTAGGGATCACATGGCCACAATATGAATTGAAGAACAAGTATTACGTAGACATTGCTAACGAAACACTAAAATTAGGCAAAAACCTTGACGGAACAGTGATCGAATTCTGGAGTGGCTTATATCGTTTAGCTGGAATGGAATATTAGAACTACAATTATTTTCTACTTTAACTTTCAAATTTGAATTAAAATAAATAAATATAAATAGCAAAACAAAATATATAAAATTAAAAGAAAAAAGGTTTCTCTATTATGTTCTATTTCCCGGACTACAGTGAATATACATTCATCAAATACCTATACCTGTATTTTAACTCCATTTGATTTGCCACTTTTAGATTTAGCATGTTTATCTCAAACAAAATCATAGAAGATTTTAATAAAACCAAAACTTAATTATATGAATTTTAAAAAACTTATCAAAGTTGCCTATAGATCAACATCAGCCTGTAAGAGAGCCACTAAAGGGCGATAGGCCTCCTCCCGAAGAAAGGTATGGGTATCACCAGACCAGCCCATGACGTACTGGCGATTTCAAACACCGAGAAATCCACTATTCTATATTTTACCACATACGGTGGTATTATAAAAGCATATGTCAAGTTCAAGTCTCCTTACGCTGTTTTCCTTCACTGTTAGCCGATAATGTTACGAATTTAAATTGGCAAATGTGCGGGAATTCTGAAAAATTCATTGGTACGAACCTGCGAACATCAAATTGATATTCCACCAGTCAAACCACTCGACCACCACGACTTCCATCGGTAACAAATGTTGTATTTATACAAAGGACACAGAAAGTCACATAAGTCAATGAAGACGACTGGATTGCTACAACTATACAGTGTCAAAAAGTCCGTCAGATTGGCTTTCTTTTATTTCGTCGCTTCTTGGTATTAACGTATATCCAGTTATCTAGAGGTATGCAGTATAAGAACGGCGACTGTCGATGATATCTTTAGGTTCGTTTTAGCTGGATGCACAGAGATTGGCGTCATTTGCAGATGTTACCATCGTTCATATATTAAGGCATTCTATAATAGCCTCTAGACATTAAAATCTGCTACACATGATGCTTGAACTCACTATCCGTCAAACCCGTAATGTGCTTTGGGACTTTGTTATAAAACCTAACATTATTAGATAAAAGACTGTTATTGGTCTAAGTGAGTCTGAAACATGAAATGACTAATTTGTTACTGTTTTCAGTATTTACATAATGTTGTTCTTTTCCTGAATTCAGTTTTTCTAAGTAAATATTATAGTGGACGCGACTTTGCACTTCCGCCTGGTCGCAAAGTGGCGTCCACTTTAATATTTAATTATGGATTTTCGCAAAGTAACGCCTTCTTCATTCAAATAGTTTTGATATGAAATATCTACAGGTGCGGGTAAACCTGATTTTGGCTTGGCGCGACGTGGCGACGTAAAACACGAACTTTGCACTAATAACGAAATACTCAAAAACATTTGCAATTTGTTTCGCATCTGCCAGGCGTCCCGTAACTGCTCAATTTTTTTCTAAGTTTTACGGACATACATTAAATTATCAAAGGCAGATGAGATTAAAATTAAGATAACGCATTCCTGAATAAAAGGTACAATGTCGTCATTTTATCGTACTACATTACAAAAAGCTAACTTAACACCCATTAACACACAAAGTGTATGACTGTCGCTTGAAACAACTTTCGCATTTGTGTTAACGTTTCCCAATTGTACAGGTGTACAGAAACAAGGTCAAACCGTTAAATAACTAAGATTCTGAACCATAAGAAACGTGAAATAGATACAGCGACAATAGAATACAAAAATGTGTCACAATGATATCAATAAATTTGTGAAACAAAGTGCCATAACAGATGTTAACGCCTCTATAAACATTTTCCGAAAACGAGTTTCTCTTTTCCATATTAGCTTACCACTGACGCATTAATAATTTACTTTACGTATTATGGCTTTGTTAGTAAAAACATATATTTAGGGTCCCATGGCAATAATTTTCAACAATAAATACCTAAATTATACTTACACTAATTATGACCCAGTTATTACAACAACTGGCTATGGTAATATTAACACGATTATTACTAATAACTACTAGTATTACTAATATTATTATTATTTTATTATATTATTAGTAGTACTAATATTACTAGTAACTACTCGACCGACCTTCATGAAAGTTGGCATTTGTGTATAATTTGGTCCAACTTGAGAGATATGATACTTTATATTTCAATTATTGGCCTCAATATTTTTTAATTACAAATTAAATTAATGTCAGTCAGCTACTGTTATTAACTGTAAGTTTCATCAGTCATGAATAGATAGCGCTTTACATTAGTTTGTTGACAGCGAACTGTAGGACCGACTTTTATAGATATCTCATAGATGGCACCACTTTTTAAGTTTGAATTTCTTTTTCAACTCCAGTTTATTTCATGGTGCACATGTTCTATTCAATTCAACATGTAATAACTGAGCCACAAGAACGTGTGGCCGGGTCAGCTGGTAAAAAATAAAGAAATAGCCAAGGTTAGGTACAATCGTTCTAAGGTGATGTGCTTACATACACGCAACAATCTATTTTTGTTTATACATATAAATAAGTAATTCTAAAATAATGTTGTTATCTAATCAAGAATTATTTATATCTTTGTTAAATAAATATTTCCATGCAGATCTTACTCACTTCGGAGTTGCGGAATTAACAGCCTTAATTACAAACCAAATTGAAAATCAACAAATAACGTTATGTTATACCCAGTGTTGCAGTCAAGTGAACATAAAATATCTTATTGTTAGAGACATAGTAAAGGGTAAATAAAATGTGTTTAACTACAGAACCATTTGATAATATTATCAGAGCAAACAACTGATTACACATTAAAACGCCTATACGCAAAATATTTCGAAACGTTTCATTTTTGAAATAAAGTTTCACTCGGTAGTAGAGGTTTCCCGGTTCAAAACTTGTATTAAATTCTGTCACTGAAATGCAACGACCTGTCTTGTATTTTTTTATTCTTTGGTAAGTCTATTAAAGTTAAGCTTTTATATACCGTAACCTAAGTTCAGATTGATATAAATATATTGAAAATGTTCAACATATAAATCTATTTGCTACTCCTAAATTTTTATTTCACTTGCATAAAATAAAAGTTTAATTCGTGAAGCAGTTTCAAAATTTGGTTAATCAAATGTAACCAATTGTTATCTATACTATAATAAAACTGTAGCAAAGCCAAATCTGTGCATTAAATATTTATTGAAATTTTTTATCGGGGTAGGCTTTGTTATCCATATAGAAGCCAAAAATAATCCTTTTACAATTTTTGTCTGTCTGTCTGTCTTAGTACTGAACCAATTTTGACGAAACTTGACAGGGTGATACCTAATATTACAAGGTTACATCTAGGATACTTTTTGTCCCATAAAATGCAGGGAGTTCTCCAGGATAACGAAAAACAAAAATTTGTAGTTAATGTAACTAGACTTTTTGCGACACCTTAGTACAAGAGCCAGCAACGTTGGAAGAACGAGAATTTTAGAAAAGCTGGTTCTTTAATATCATGATATAATATTCACACCGCAACACACCTTTACCGGTCAAAATTTTGATTTATAAATAATTTTAGGAACGTTTTTTTTTTCAGTAACTTTTAAACGCTATTTAAAACATGAATTTGCCACTGACAGACAATTTTGTTATTGACAATAATGTACCCGATGATATTCTTTATAAATAAAATCATCGATTTCAAACCATTTAATTTTTTCCATTGCAATTTTCCATTGCATTTCATTTTATTAACCATTATGATATTGAGATTTCACCGTGAACAATAAAAACCAACGATAAACGTAGACACATGACTTGGGACTGACGCCATCTTGAATACATGCGTCTATAACAGGCGCTTCCACAATTATCGCTACCTTTATCATACAGCCAGTGTTGCGCTAAACTATAGCTAAGTTATTCTATACATATTATTTTTAATTTACCCTCTTTTATGTCTAAATAAAATAATATTAAAATTACAGCTATATTAACATGGTTCGAACATACTTTTTTAATTTACAAAAAATAGCATCGGCCACATTATTGTTAATAACGAAAATGTCTGGCAATAATAATTTCATGTTTTAGTAGCGTTTCGAAGTTAGTGAAAAACAAAACATTCTAAATTATATAAAAATCAATATTTTTGCCTGTAAAGGTGCGATATACACTAATACCGTGCGTTTACCGGCAGCCAGGTAGCCCGCACGCTGTTTGGAAATCATAAGATATATAAAAAACTGGCTTATTCCAATTCGTTGTCGAAACCATTGCTAGCTCTTAGACGAATAGTTACAGCAAGTGACAGTTGACGTGTCTTGCTCATATCTTTTTAATATTTATATTTTTCTTCAATACAATGAATGGAGTGTAAAAAAGTTTTAATACAAGTTGAAAATAGTTATGATATCATTCAGTGTTTAATTTATCATTATTTATTTTATGAATATATTTTATCGTTTAATTTACAACTTAACTCTATCAACTTGAAATTTTATAATGTAAACTATACTGACTGTATAGTAAACGTCTACAAAAACGGGAAAGGAACTTTGTTCCAACCGGGGATCCAGAGATCTCTCAAGCTTTTTTTACATTACCGCCAATATATGTAGGTTAGTTTTTATTTTAATTGAACCCGGTAGATGATGCTACGAACGGGTTGTAGGCTTATTTTGAAAGATTTCTCACATACCATCTGGGTATATGTTTGAGTGAGTCCCTTGATAGTTTGGATTTACAATTGGAAACGGTACGTGTGGCTGCAATCGGGTTTTAGGTTTATTAAAATTTTTCGCAGTTTAAAAATACAATTGAAAGCGGTGATAACCGATTCGATGCAGACGAAGTTGCACGGGTCAACTAGTAGAATATAAAATAGAATCATCTGTCCGTCACATATTATCGTTCGCGCATATATAGTCATTTCTTTTTCCGTCTCTAGTAACCAACTTTCACTACTGAAGATTATTGCTACTTTTATTAATAGGTTCATGATTACAAAGTGTCTCGTGATTGAAGATGTCAGAGGTCTAACAGAATGGTAAAGCCCATTTTAGAATTTTTCAGGGAGTTTTTGAAGTATCTTATAATTAATGTTTCGTGTTATATATACTTATATTAGTATAAAGCTGAAGAGTTTGTTTATTTGAATGCGCTAATCGCAGGAATTACTAGACCGATTTAATTTGTTTCAAAATCGGGGCCACTTTTACTTTTCAGAGTTTCTCCTGCGTGTGAGCTCTAGCCCAAAGTAACCATTCCACGCTAACGAAGCAGCAGGCAGAAGCTAGTATTTTATATACTTCACTTATAAACAATCTCGTAGGATGCCACAAATATTAACATATTATAGGGTTAAATAACGCAAGATTATGAATCATAAATTAAAGCCAGTATGTGGCAGTTTAACATTTCGTGAAAAATCATCATTGATATTTAAAGAACCAAGAGAATATGAATACTTTGTATCCTATTTTTAATTCACTGGCAAAATTTCTGACTTCAGTTTTAAAGAAATCAGTATATATAAGTTATTTTGTAATAGGTACATATGCTAAGTAAACCAAAAACGGTGGACGGATAAATAAGCAGTTTTTGTTAGCTGCTGCTAACAATACTAAACTTACAACTCGTGAGATATATACGTGAGGTATACATACAAATGGAATAGAGATGTTTGCTGTTTCTATTCGTTAATATCTACAGTTAATCCAATTAACACAAATACTTCCTATGAAAAACGATCCATTTTCATGAGAATGAACCGACTAATAAACATTATAGTCATTAAAATCAGCACCCCTATTCTATCGCAATCTAGTTGCGCATTCGGAAAATTGTTTTCGTTACAGCTTACATGATGCACATACTGTACTAGTAAAAGTAGAACAAGGCTGGTTGAAAGGTGAAACATTAGAAACGGTAACAGGACTGACAACTTACTACAGCTTCAAAGGAATTCCATATGCTAAGCCACCTGTCGGCAAGTTGAGGTTTCTGGTAATATCTCCAAAACTTTTAATTTCTTCTAGACATATAACTGTTTGTTTTATAAAAACTTCGCGGTATTCTAGAATTCATAAATGCTTTACTCATAATTATTAAAGTAGTATTCTTTGTACGGGATATTGATGTGGAACTTAAAAAGTTCAAGATACTTATCTAGTCAGTGTAGCTATTGAACTGTGGAGAAAAAACTTAAATCACCAAAATGTACTCTCTTTTTAGACAGATAACATTTATTACTATTATACTCACATCTTCTTCTTGGTCTTAGCCCACCTGAGAAAGATCAACAAAACACGTCTTCCAACATTTCGAAAACTGAGATTCGGCTTACTGTTCTACAAACAGCCCCTTGTAAGTGTTAATCCTTACTGGGAAGTTTTTGTTTGTGTCCAGCGGATGATAGCAGAATATCTTCAGTTTTTAATTTTTAACATCACTTTTATCCCCTCCCAGTACTGTCTTAAAAGTATAAAATAGTATTCTCACATAAAAGATAGATATTTGAGATTCATGAACTTAGTATGTGTATATATCTGAATAAGAAAAATATTTACTTTTTGCTATATATCAACTATTTATTACAATAAATAAGAATGATAAAAAATAAAAATAGGGAACATAAAACCAAACACGTGTAGAGCTACGGACATAGAAACATTCACACAAAACTAATACTACCACTTCAAACAATTATTTTCAGGCCCCAGAAGAACCTAATTCTTGGGATGGAGTTAGAAATGCCACGGAACACGGTTCAGTTTGTCCCCAATACGATATCTTCACAGAAGTGTTCGTACCAGGTAACGAAGATTGCTTGTACCTGAATGTGTATACGGTGTCACTAAATAACACAGAATTAAAACCCGTCTTGGTCTTCATTCATGGAGGTGGTTACAAAAGTGGATCTGGAAATGTCGATTATTATTCACCAGATTTTCTTGTCAGTGACGTAATAGTGGTGACTATGAATTACAGAATAGATTCCTTAGGATTCCTTTGTCTTGATAGCGCTAAAGTTCCCGGTAATGCGGGATTGAAAGATCAGGTACTCGCTTTAAAATGGATTAATAAAAATATTCAAAACTTTGGAGGTAACCCGAAGAATATTACTATTATGGGACAAAGTGCTGGCGGTGCATCGGTCGCCCTACATCTCATATCACCAATGTCTAAGGGTCTATTCCAACAAGTGGTATCAATGAGTGGCGTTCCAACCTGTGATTTTTCTCTATCGTATAAGCCAACAAAGCGGGCTTACCTTCTTGCAAGATTGTTAGGTAACGACACTAGTGATCCAAATGAGGCTTTAGAATTCCTACAAAGCGTTCCATCGTCTGATCTAGTAAACGTAGATGTTTCTTTATTATCTTCTGAGGCATTAATTAGTGACAATGTCCTTAAATCGTTTTACTTCACGCCAGTCGTTGAAAAGAATTTTGGGACTAAACATTTCTTGTTACAAGACCCCGAAGAAGCTATTCAGAACGGTTCTGTAAACAAAGCAAACATTCTATTTGGACACACGAACGAAGAAAGTATAACAGTAATAACTCGATTCGAAAATTCTATATTAAATGTAACCGACAGATACGATGAAGCTATTTCAACAAGGAAGATATTGTATGAAAGCGACCCTGGAACGCTTTTAAATGTATCAGGATTAATTCGTCAACACTACTTCGGGGATAAATCCATTAATACAACCACAATGAGAGAGTTCGTTACTTATGCAAGTGAAACATATTTGACGGCAGCTATACAAAAGTTTTTTACCTCGTTTCCCGAAACAGAAGGTGTAAACAAATTTTCCTATATATTTTCAAGTTTCTCAAATAGAAATTATTTCGGCAGTTCTGGTAAACGCTATAATATTTATGCGGCCGGACATATAGATGATTTAATGTACCTTTTCCAACCCAATTTACTGAACATGACAATAACCACGGACAGCGACGAATACAAAATGGTTAACCTAACTTCCAAGCTTTTTACCAACTTCGTGAAATACGGGTGAGTATTTATCATGAACTATGGCTGTCAAATGATGAGAGTTGATTAACTATTGTAATTATTTTTACCCATACAATTTCCTACTCTTTTAAATAAAAAAAAAACTATTTCGTTTTCTTGAATTAACGGTGTATAAGCTTTAGCGAGCATCAAAATTTGATTTCTCTCACAGTAATTTGCAGTTTGAGTTAATTTATATTTGAAGAAGGAGCAAAAAGGTTTGCTGTTCACCTGATGTTGTGTGGTCACTCTAGTATATAACCGTATAATTTACTTCAAAATGGCACATACCTATGAACAGTTAATTAAAAACACAGTGTTAGTCGCATAAAATAACAGCCACAATTAAACAAAACTGCAATACCATTTATACTAAATATCTAAGTAAATAATGTATAAAAAAAAACAAAATTTATGAGCAATCAAGGCAACGCTTAATTTGAAATCGGAACTAATTTGTTTGTTATTTACAGTACACCTACCCCCGATGACTCGCTGGGTATCAAATGGCCAATTTTTAACAGTACAAATATGAACTATGTGGAAATAGCAAATGAAACTCTGACAATAGGCTCAAACCCTGACGGTGAAGCAGTCAAATTCTGGAACCAAATGTTGAGTTTAGTACGACTTTAATGCTAATCATTATTTTCAAAGCATTTATCCACAATGTAGCTGTTATAACACACACGCATTCCGTTTTTCAGCATAAAAATTGTATTTAAAAAAAACAATAAACATTTTGATAAACTACCAAAGCGTGTTATTTATAATATGGTAAACGAACATTTACTTTATTAAATTATGTATTTTTATTCATAAATTAACATTAACATTACATTAACATCGAAGTGACGTTTGACGTTCGCCTTCAAAACATCTAAAATAATTTATAATTTTGAAAAAAAATGTTTTTGGCAATAGCGAGCGAGGCAAGTAGCGAAAATATTGGAATATTTTATAATAGACTCTCTTATATACCGACATAGTGTGGACTTGACATAAAAAAATAGTGCGTGGAGTCTCTACGCGCGGAAGAAGTGAAACTTCGTAATGTGGAAATGAAAATAGGAAGGGGTAGAAATTGATTTTTAGTGAAATCATATTGTTTAACGCAACCTTGTTGGAAGTCGCATTAGAAGTTTCACGTCAATATTGAACGCTACTCGTTGCTAACGCTCGCGCTGGCCTGTAATAGGTATACTACGCGCATGCGTTCGAGTGCCACGCATTCACTCTCGCTCTGTCTCTTTCTATTCCCCCTTAGTGTTAAACGTTTAACGCAACCTTGTTGGAAGTCGCATTAGAAGTTTCACTTCAATAAGGAGTAGTACGGAGTGCATAAATTGTCATATTGAGCAAGGATCGCTACTGCCATAAGCTTGTACTGCTAAAAAGTAATAGTGGAAAGAAAGTTGCATTTTATCTTATTTTAGTTCTAGTTCTTAAAATTTATTCCGTATATCATTACATAGTATAAAACAAAGTCCCCTACCGCGTCTGTCTGTCTGTCTGTTCGCGATAAACTCAAAAACTACTGAACGGACTGTCATGCGGTTTTCACCAGTAGATAAAGTGATTCATGAGGAAGGTTTTGGTATATAATTTGTCAAGGATTTTTTTATGATAAGGGCGGGACAACGTCTGCCGAGCCCGCTAGTAGTAAATAAATATATATTTATTTCAATATTTATCCAACTAGTATTATGATTTATTGTATTTAGGGCATTACGCCTTAATCTCAAGGAGGGTTGATGTAAGGCAGGCGGCCGATCGTAAAAATTAAGTCAAATCATACTTCGCAACATGTCAAGTATGAAAACTGGATTAGGGCTTACTCAGGGTAAGACTCAAAGTAAGTGTTGGCGACGCATAGAATGAGTAGTGCACACGTAATGTTATACGTAGATTTAGTGATATTTTTATTGATATTTCATACAGATTTTGTTATATAGTTGACATATAGGGATTGAATTATGAATATGTAGAATCATGTGTAGAATTATTGTATTATAGATATATAGAATCATGTGTGTATTGAGTTATCGAATTATGGATTTATAGAATATGTGAATTATAGATAGAATCATGTATATGAATAGAGAAATATTGACTTATGCATGCATAGAATTACTGAGTTATGGATTGTATAGAATTATGTGTGTTAGTATAGGGTGACTTATAGATTACATTCGCGTTAAGTAAGGATTGACATGATAGATTTGTGTAAAATTATATCGTATGGAATATATAGCGTGTGTGCATAGAAACATTCGTAGAGAGAATGTGATAGAATTACACACGTTATATACTATTGAATTATAGATTACGTTACGAGAATTATGCGATCATGCAAAACGGTAAATATGGAATATCGTATAAGTGAGTATAGACAAACGTTACAAACGTAATGGTTATAGAGGAACATTAAATTTTACAACGGTGCCTCATAGCCGACGCATGACAATCGAGGATTTTTATGATATGATTATATTGTTCGGGTAGGTGTCAATATCGACACACGCATATAGATTTCTAAATTTAAGAATTAAGAATTTTTCGATTAATTTTACAAGTTTTATAGTGAAATTTAGTAATACATAATCAATTAAGTGTGTTCTAACATTTATTGTTATTAATGTGAAGAAAACATTTATTAATTTGAATCACCACCTGCCAGCTATGTTTTTATATGTTATTGTATATATTTGTAGATTAAATCACACAAACTGAACTATGGCACAACTCGAGGATATCCAGACGGCTCAAAGGAACCTGGCGGAGATTTTTGCCAGGAAGATGGATCAGCTTCAAGCACAGCTATAAAGTAGTGCGACCGCCAAAGATACCGTTGCTAAAGTAGCCGAAGAGTTCAGAACGTTCCGTGAGCTAATATATAACATGCGGGGCTTACTACGAAAGCAGATAAATGAGTGTGCTAAAGCTGTTGATGTATTAGAGACTAGACAACGAAGGAAAACACTTGTACTAACAGGCGTTCCAGAAGCAGAAAAAGAAAACTGTTCATCCGTTGGTGTGGAGCTATACCTAAATAAAATGGGATTGAAAAATATCTGAGCCAGTTGCATCAAGGTTTGTTATCGTCTTGAAACCATAACTAAATACCATTGCCGGCCTATATTAGTTAGATTCAATAATATTGATATCAAATCCGCGGTCTGGAAGGCAAAGACAAGACTGAAGGGATCTTCGATCACAATTAAGGAGTTCTTAACGAGGAGCCTACAGGCAGTATTCAATAAAGCCAGACTTCATTTTGGTATGCGTGAGTGTTGGTCTCAGGATGGCAATATATATATATATATACTAGCGGGCCCGGCAAACGTTGTCCCGCCCTGATTATGAAAAAATCCTTGACAAATTATATACTAAAAATTATTTTACCATTAGAAAGCCACGTTATTTGTGAGTGTCATAAGCTATATATCATTACGCTAAGGGCAATAGGAGCGGAGCAACAATGAAAAATATTTTAAAATCGTGGCATTTTTTCCTTTTGAGAGCTTCCGCTGCGTCTTAGCCCAAAATAACTATTCCACGCGTACGAAGTCGCGGGCAGAAGCTATTAACTAATTATATTATCTATAATCTATACTAATATTATAAAGAGGTAAAGTTTGTGAGGTTGTAGGGGGTAATATCTGGGGAGTCGGAGAAAAATGGTCGAACGAAAACGTTTCTTACGAACGCTGCCTTAATTATGAGATATATATGATTGAGTTCTAGACAAAAGTTGTAGCTTGATAATGCCTATTACCGCCCAACGAAGTGGGCACGGGTCGGCTAGTGTGTAAATAAATAAATAAATTATTTCCACAGACTAAATGAATAAAGTAATATAGTCCGGCTTTCTTTTAAATGGTAATTGCATAGGCAATATACTAGAAAGGGACCGCTGAAAGCTATTTGTTATGACGTTATGGACAGACAAAGCGGTGGCCTTTGAATAAAATGATATATTTTATTTTATGGTAATTGTACAAACAATACTTGAAAGTGGAAAAATACTTTATGACGGTTACACAGTAATTCTCACGAGTTGAATAAAACATATAAATTTGTAATTTTATTATCTATCAACGTTAAATAGAATATGAATGGAATTAAAATTATAACAGGGAATATATATAATTGGCGAAACAGTGATATGTGAACGATATGTAATATTGGATATCGAGTATATATTATACATATAGAGATTATGTCACCCTAGACAGATAGATGTAAATTACAGCATGGAAATAGATTTACATATAATCATATAAGTTGAGGATTATATAATAAGAATATAGAGTTTCGTGCAAAATGAATATAAATATAGAGATAACTTTGGTCGTATGTAAGATAGATATTATATATATATATATAGACATGTTAAAATGTAGGTCTACAAATATAGATGAATAAATAGAAACGCGAAAACCGAGCCAACACGAATGAAAAATAGAGCCACGCCGCCTCAAGGTGTCGTCTCCGGCCCGGTTTTGCTTATAAGCACGGTCGGCGCGGTACTCTATCGTAGTTCGATTGCACAACTCATCGCAGTAACATCGAGTAGTTTAATTGCAAATCTCATTGAGATAACAGCGAGAAGTCTTCATAGATCGTCAATAGTGGTACTCTGTTGGCTCGGGGACGCGGTCATTATATAAGAACCACGCTGTTTTCTTGCGACCACCCCGACCTCCGCTTCACAACCACAACCTTCATCGGCTGGCTCGTGCATCATTGCACACCATCGAGACCCCTTTAGGACATCAACGGCATCCGACTGTCGTCACCGAGGCTCTCGCTACCGCATTCGAGAGTTCTACGCCCGCCCACCGCCGGGGAACGTCGCTTCGCCTCACCTCACCCTGCCTTACCACGGGCCGGTGACGTACGAGGGGAGAGATGTCGCCATATTGACAGGCAGCGGCCCCAACAGCTGGTCCTTCGAGGGACGGGTCTTCGCGGCAGTCAAGATGCCGCTCACCAGGAGCCAGAAGGAATCACAGAGGGAACAGCCAGTCGAAACAGGGGCTGCGGTACAGCAAAGCAACTCTACAGAGACGACGTTGAATTAAACATTGTTGAAGTTCAAAACATTTTATCTATCGTTTTCCTTGCAAGTGTTTTTTTTTTATGTTATAGCAGTCAAACGAATAGAAGGGTCACCTGATGTCAAGTGATCCCCACCGTCCATAGACACTATTAACACCATAAGAACGGAAAGTGCGTTGCCAGCCTGTGTTTGGGGGAAAGGGAGGGAGGGGGTGAGAAGAGGGCGGGGAAGGGACGTAGGCTTTCAACGCTCTCACTGACCGGACGAAACGCAACAATGCAAGCACTGTTACTTCACTTCGGTTTTGTTTGAGAGGGTGGTACTACCCCGGGGGAGCCGACCCATTCATGCTGAAACCAGTAATAGCTTCAGCGTGGTTCTACCAGCAACATAAATGTTGAAATATGTGTTGCTAAACGTCATATAAAACGCGTGAGCATTGCAGCTGTAATAAGGCCTTCAGCGTAATGGTAGCAGTTTATTACGATTATATATTTTTGTTCGAAAATTATGTATTCAGAATCTAGACACGCGGTAGTGTGTCAAGCCAAGTTCACAGAATGGCGAGCGCGCGCTACCGTGTCTAATATTACACGAACCATTTGGATCCACTTTTCACCCTATCATATCTCAAAAACTATTTCACATAAACATGTCCAATTCGGCCCATGTATTGAGACCTGCGAGATATATATGTGCTCTAAATTTTATAAACGCATATTAAACAGTTATTTAAATATAAACGTACAAAAATCGTCATTATCATCACTGACGGACCTATAGACCTTATTTCTAAGCTAGTTTCAGATGCCTTAGATAGTTCAAATTTGGCATCCAGATAGGTAGTTGGGTGAATATAAAGGAAAAAGTCAGAAATTAGTAATTTTTATAATTTTATTATAATTTTTTAAATAATTGATTCTATTAGGAATACTTACTTATAGCGCCTGTAGTGTAAGAATAGCAATCAAAATTGATGACAGTCGGTCTTTAATATGTGGATTTTAAGGTCTTCATGTAAATATATAACGAGTGGAATACCACCCTTAATTTTTTTAAATCCAAACATCAGTTTTAGTACTTACAACTACTTATAAATAAGAGTGTAGTTCAAGGTAAGAGCATGGTTCAAGCTTACATAAATATTATAGGTCGAGTTTCATATTTATTCCGTTATTAACTAGGATTTAGTATTGGAGATTAACACAAACCATTTAGTATTAATTTTACTATGAGTAAGTAACTACTAATAATTTCCTACAAATAGACTACAATATTATCCCAAGTTATAAGCAGAAATGGTATTTTAAGTTGTTATAACATATTTTATGTTGTTATAAATAAATTTTCGGACTTACCATTGAACTTGGCACCCATTTAGATCTCACTTCTTTTGTTGTTGAAGTCAACAATCAAGGCATATATCATAATATTGAACTTGGCTCTCATTTTACATTTATGTTTTTGATGGGCTAATATTAGCGGAATTAATTTTAGAGTGGTATTGTTTATCAAATTCAAATTCAAATTCAAATTCAATTTCAAACTCTGAGAAATCCACAGTTCTATGTTTTCCCACATATAGTTAGTACTACAAGAACATTTCTCAGGTTCAGGTTTCCTCACAATGTTTTCCTTCACCGTCAGCCGATAGTGTTACCAATTTATATTAGTAAATGTGCGCGAATTCCGAATTGTTTTTGGTACATGTCGGGGTTCGAACCTGCGGACATTTAAATGATATTCCACGGGTCAACCCACTAAACCACTACGACTTTAATTAAAATGATAAAATGCCTGCTCGATATCAACCTTTTTTTCCTCGAAGCCTTACGGCCTTTATAGTTTCACCAAACTACTAAGGCGAGCACTTAAGTCACTCAGCCGATTTTGTTTAAGTAACACGCTCAAGGGTGCACGGCACACCTCGGCTTGGGCTGTTACCGAAAAATCCCGATCTGACCTAGCTACACTATTCTAAGCTATTCATATATATATTCGTTTGTGAGTCATACAATTGAAATTGAATGATTCACAAACGCATACGTGTATATCGGAAATGAAACGAACTAAACTAGTCGATTTAGTTCGATAAGGGAAAAAACAAAACCCTTCCACTATTTGTATGTATGTGTACGTGTGTGAGAAGTGATCTAATATTTGAGTACAAGTGATGTGGATGAGTCACTGTATCGCAATAGTAACATCTCGGGGGCTCTATACGGGGACGAGATATTACTGAAAGAACCGCGACATAAGTGCGGGGATGATACAGGGGCCCTTCCTTCGCGACGGCGCGAGGGACGCGGACGGTTACGTGAGCGTGGGCGCAAACACGCATGTTAATAAGATCGAATTTAAAAGTTAATTAAACGGCGTCGGCGCCGGAATCTAAAAATAAGAATAGCAAAATTATTATTCGTTAATTTTAGGGGAAGTTAGACATAAATGTGCTGATTTATTCTATCTTATACTGAATTATTTATTTTTCAAAACGGCAGCGCGCGCGAGCCTTTGTAGGGTAGCCGCGATGGCAGGAAACCTAGCAAGAGCTGTTAGGGCACCTAACTCGGGATTTTTAGACATTTCGTCGAACGCGGAGATCTCGATGATCTCGTGGAATATAAGTAACTGACCCATATAGTCAATGCTGGACATGGAGAAGGACAACGCGGGATCAGCCGGTGAAGGCTTAGCCGCCTGGGATCTGTGACAGGGTTGGGCAGCAGGCTCAGTAGCACACAGAGCCTGAGCCATGTATTATGAATTTAATATTTGGAATCTCATTTCAATAATCACCAAACTAATGATTATAATACTTGTATTTAAAGGAACACTTTATTTCAGACAGTCACCCGATAAATCTTATCTGGATATCTTTGTTAATACAAGATCTAATTAATGACAAGAACAAAATAATTGTCATCATGTCAACGAAAGTACATGATAAGTGATTTGGCGAAACGTGTCATGCTGAAAATACAAATGAATGAATCTGCGAAATAACTGAGTACCTATAATTACGCCGCGAACCACACTTGTAATTTATAATTTGGATAGACATAAACTGATCACTAAGGTGAAAGTGGCTCAGTGACTGAAGACACCAAGTATTACAGTTGTAAAGGGATCCCGTACGCGAAACCACCTGTCGGTAAACTCCGGTTTTTACGGTTAGTAAATTACGGTTTAAGGTACATTCTTAAATCTATTTTATATTATAACAGCATTAAAAGTTTTCGTATTACGTCGACTAATTGTATATATTATATGTTGTGATATTTCCAATGAACATCACTACATATTATAAAACAAGTCCTCTGCCACGTATGTCTGTCTGTTTGTATGTTCGCGATAAACTTAAAAACTTCTGAACAGATTTTCATGCGGTGTTCACCAATAGATAAAGGAATTTATGAGGAAGGTTTAGGTATATAATTTGTCAAGGTCTTTTTTTTTAATTATCAGGGCGGGACAACGTGTGTGTGTGACGAGTTGGTCATTATGTGTTAAAAGTTTCCATGAATTCTTTAAAACCAACACTAACTACGATTCATATTTAGTATTAAGTTTCATGAATATAGTGGATCCTTCAAGGCGAAGGATATAATAAGTATTATTATCTATACTTCAAAGATACATTTCTAAAGCATAGGCATAATCATTCTCACATGTATAAATAGACATTCAATCTCATCAATCATGTCGTGGTATTTATTTAATATTTTGTAGTATAATTTTGGGATAGGCAGATACCAGATATCTTTATCTCACAAACGTATTGATATTTAAGACCTTGAATTGTAATATTCGTGACAGCTACAATAATATGAATTCATAATAATTTTAACAACGCGAGATATCGCACGGACTTGTAACATTATTCGGCATAAAGTCTACACTTCGAAATTTAGATAGACATAAACTTGTGACAGATATGGCTAAGGTGAGAGTGGCTCAGGGTTGGCTGGAAGGTGAACACCTGGAGACGGTGACTGGAGACACCAAATATTACAGTTTTAAAGGGATACCTTACGCCGAGCCGCCTGTCGGTAAACTCCGGTTTAAGGTACTAGACATGAACTCAGATATAGATATTTTATATGAACAATTTTTGCATGCTATCCGTTTAATTTCATCACGCCACTATGTCGTGCTAGACTGTATTCTATTACAATTACATTTAACATTCTAATTTAACATGGACAAAGTAGCGAGTGATTACAGATATTGCAGATATGCATTGATATGCAGAAATTCAAAACAGTAATATCATCTTTTTAATACGTTGTGCCAAAGACTGTAGTCCCAATTAAAAATCCGAAGCTTACTCATAATTAAAGTAATAATAATGACGATGGTTAAGCATAATTTAATTATTATTAATCAGATAAAATAATAATAATAGTTAATTATAATAATATAATAATTACTGTATAAGCTACACTAAAATTAAGACGATTTTTTATGTGATTAGATTAATAAAATAAATGAAATCAGAAAAAAGGTGCGGACCAAGAGTCTGCAGAAATATTAAAAAAAATATATATTGTACTGTTTAGTAACAAAAATAAGATAATTAAGTGGTAATTGCGCTTTGTTGTCGCTAAACATTACTTCTCTTTAATAATCTCATTACTTTAATGATAATTATTCAGCTCGTCCATTGTTTCAACCTCCTCGGACGTGTAGGTGTATGAACAATTTACACCTAAAATCTTGAAGCATAAAAATTGAATCCATTTGCTTTATTTTGTATTTATCTGCAGAGGAGCGATCAAAAATAACAAATTATCGCCTTTATACTCTTAAAAAAATTACCCACCGATTTAAAAAAAAAAAACTTTTATTTTTATTCGATTATTTCACTCAAAAATACTGACGATTAAGTATTTTATGTAGATAGCTGTCATCATATATGAATAGATAAAACACTATGATAACATATGATGTATGTGACACGATTACTTTTTGTATAAACTATGCAAGTCATCGTAAAGTAAATTTGTTGTTTGATTACAATAAAAGTGCCTTTTAAAATATTTATGATTTATTTTCGTTAAAATGTATTGAAGTACGAAAATGTATTTCGGTTGTTTCATTTGACACTAACTGTGGCCGCAACCACGTCCGCATGGATTTTTATGTAAAAAAAAACAATACTTAATAAAGTCACTTGAATGTCTATATCTAACTCTAATGTAGTATGTAACTCTCGGAATACTGCGTGGCACTCAAAACAGCAGTTAGCCGTGTGTCAGACTAAACTAAACAGCAATGCAATGCAGTCCGAAGGTCAAAGCTTAATAGTAAAATTACAGAAAACCTATTCGTAACACAATAAACTGAAAGAGTAACAAAGTTCCATAATTTTCGACATCAATCGATATTTTCCAGATGGTTTAAGAATATATGTTCAATTGCGAATTTCAAGTTTCATCCAATGCACGGAATTAAAGACTCATTGAGAGCGTCATGTTTATTGGATATAATAATTTTATGTCAAATATCAGGTACATGTTTTATAATTCAACAGCCACAACAACATTAGTAGAAATCTTATAATAAATATTCCTATAAACTGAATTTAATTTTATAAAGATAATATACCTTGACCAAATTCGTGAAAGTTTTAAATGAAAATAAATACAATATTAAAACTCAAGAATAATTTATGTTTATCTATAGGTAGTGCTAAGATCATTCCTATTCGTGTTATAACCTTTATGTTATTAATTTATTTTATTTACAATAACTATGTATGTTTTTTTTTTTTTTCAAAAAAATATCGCTATTTCCCTGGAAAACATGCCTTGTAGCATTCATTTGTCAGTGCATGAAATAAAAAGCTTAGTAAAGTATTCCTTCTATCAAAACATAACTGAGATATTAGAATCAAATCAAAATTTATGAAAATTATAAATCAAAATAGGCCTAGCAAACACAGAAAAAAACGCATTATTATCTATACTCTACTTTGTAATGTCCATAGAACATTAAATAAATAAAACGATAAATTTAGCGCTAAAAGTATTTAAAAATGAAATAGTTTGGATTAGTTAAATTTCATTTTAATTTAGTTCACAATAATAGATACAGCACATACATGTACCGATCTTTTGTTTTTCTATTATGTGCTTGAATATTTTTTTTCTCGATCTGACTACGCTATTGACCTAGCAAGGTCTTAACAGCTTCACCGGACTACGAATAATTTATGCAAACATATTTAGTGTGAATATAGTTGAATAGATAAAACCAATAACAATATAAAAAATCGTGATTACTTTCTATACAAACTGTGCATGTCATTGTAAAAATAATTTTTACTGTACGTTTTCTTAAAGTGCCTTTTAAATATTATATACTATATTTTTATCATCATTATCTACTTACCCTTATCCCAACTTCTATAAGCTGTCAAGTTTGTATTCACACCTTTACACACATGTCACACATCACAAAATCGATCCATACCTTCTTTAGTCCTCCTTTACAAATCGGTCAACCTTGATACTTGACATTTATCTGGTTATATGTCTTACGTTTCTCCTGGTAACACGCCCCATGCCATTCATTCTATTGCTTCTTAACTACTCTGTTGCTGTAAAACATGATTTCTCAGATTGATAATTCTAAATCGTAAGCGGTAATCGTTTATTTCATCATTCGAATAAATCGCAAAAGTTGTAGGATAAATCCTCTTCAGGACATTTTTTTCGAACTGACTACGCTATTAGCCTAGCAAGGCCTTAACAGCTTCACCGGACTACTCTTTAGGATATATAAATTGTGGTTAACATATAATGTAAAATCTGATCCGAAACATTTTTTTAATTCTTTATGACCGAGCGATTTGTAATGAGAAACATGCTAAAAAATTCGTCTTTGTAGGTCAAAATAATTAAGACGATAAAGAGAAACTATTCTCACTATTTACTTTATGCGACTATATTCTGAATATTATTTCGATTTTTTATAGAAAAAAGTTATCGTTAAGTGTCGTTAACAATTATTTTTCATAAGTTTTTAATCATTACTAAAAATTAAAATTTATTTTCGTCATATTTAAATATGATCTGTTCCGGTGGCAGCCATTATTTTTTTACAGAACACTCTATTATTCTTCAGGTGTTGGTATATATTTCTACTCAAAACGGGAAAATGATATGAAGTACATAAAAACCCAGAGGTAGTAAAAAAGAAAGAACTTGACTATAAACTGAGAAAAATTAAACAACAATGGTAACTAAAGTATTAGAGGAGAAACTCGATCGAGATTATCAATATCTCCATTTTTTAAAATGTCAGAACATTCCAAGATGTTTGTACATTAACGTTATAAAATATATTTTATTATATTATTTCGTTGTGCTAAATTAGAGTTCCCGTTGGAAATAATGAATTATAGAAAAAACTATAATAAAGTGATGTAGATAATTTAGCCCATGTAGCAATTCTTTTAAGCAAACTAAATGCCTCATAGAGATCGGTCTTTTAAATGTTTCGTTACTTTTTCATTAATAAAAACTATCCCAGTGGCTATTATGGGGAAACAATTTAAGGTAAATCGTGTAATATTCCCAAATTTTCAATTTCAGGCACCTTGTCCGCCTTTGCCTTGGGACGGAGTAAGAAAAGCAACAGAACACGGTCCAATATGCCCACAACTCAACATCTTAACAAACGAATTGCTTCTTGGAAGCGAAGACTGTCTATATCTGAATGTATACACACCAAATTTGAATCCAAAAACTCCCCTACCTGTTATGTTCTTCATTCATGGTGGTGGATACAAGAGTGGATCTGGTAACGACAACTACTACGGTCCCGATTTCCTCGTAAATCATGATGTCATTCTAGTTACTATTAACTACAGATTGGAAGCATTCGGATTCCTATGCCTAGATACCGAAGATGTACCCGGTAATGCTGGTTTGAAAGACCAAGTAACTGCACTTAAGTGGGTTCAGGAAAATATTTCCAATTTTGGTGGTGATCCAAATAATGTTACTATAATAGGAGAAAGCGCAGGCGGAGCTTCAGTAGTTTTTCATATGTTATCACCATTAGCTAAAGGGCTCTTCAAAAGAGCTATATCAATGAGCGGCGTGCCGACTTGTGATTGGTCACTTGCTTATCAACCACGTAGACGCGCTTTCACTCTTGGAAAACACTTAGGAATAGACACGACAAACCCTGATGAGCTTCTCGTCTTTCTTCAAAACCTTCCAGCGGAAAAACTCATTGATACTAATCCATACGTAACATCGTCTGAAGAACAATTTAATCACATTCTTAAAATGTATCATTTTACTCCAGTTGTTGAAAAGAATTTTGGGAACGATCACTTTTTAACCGAAAATCCTGTAGATGCAATAAAGAATGGCAGAATTAATGAAGTCGATATTCTAATTGGACACACTAATGAAGAATCTTTGCTTGCTGTACCACTTTTTGAAAGTAAAATTATAAATGGGTACAAAACATACCCGGAATTATATGTACCAAGAGAGATTTTGATAAAAGCCAAACCAGATGTAATTTTAGAGCTATCAGATAAAATTATTAATCATTTCTATGGTGATAAAAAAGTAGATATAGACGCTATGAAGGAATTTACCTCTTACATTAACGAATCCAGTTTTGTTTACGATATTTATAGATTTGTAAGAATCTTGCCCAAAATTGGTGATGTTAAAAGATATTTTTACAAATTCTCTTGTGGATCCGATAGAAATGTATACGGGAAACTCGGCTTAAAATATGGAATAAGCGGTGCGGCTCATCTAGACGATTTAATGTACCTACTTCATGCCAAACAATTTGGTCTCGAACTTAAAAAGGAGAGTAAAGAGTATCAACTAGTTCAGTTTGTCTGCAAAATCTTTACGAACTTTGCAAAGTACGGGTAAGTAATTCTAATTAAATACGATTTACTGTATGTACCTTGATTTAGATATATAGAGAAAACATATTTTATTTCAAATCCTAGATTCGCCTGATGCTAATCCACGAACTCGTAATGTAGGTTTCAAATAGCGTCATAGAATCATAACTTTGGTGACTGACCCAATTTAAAAACAACAGCCTGGTCCATAAGATTATCAATGGCTCTTTAGCCATTACGCGGTGGCAACTGATATTCGGTTCATCTATCGAAAAGTACACTAAATCATGTCTTTACCGTGAGAGACGCTGTCTTCATGAACACATTTTCTATACTCGCTTCTGTCTTGAATAAGCTACTCTTTCACCTAATCAATCGATCACAAAGAGGCATATATCTCTTAGCACGGTCTTTTTAGCGTGGTATGATTTTGCAACAGTCCTTTTTCATCTGTAGCTGTAGCACCAAGTAAAATACACCTTAGTATATAGAATATGTCAATACACGTCCGAGTCAGTTTATAAAAGTCAGAATCATGGTAAAATATACTGAAGAGACTCGAATAAAATATACTCGATATTTTCGGAATCTGTAAAATGAGGCTGAGAATCAATGAAGAAAAACATTGTTACGAAACCAAAGCATTAATGGTAGGCTTCCTGATAAGACCCTCACATTGAAACTTTGTGATCAAGCAACTATAGAAGCATTATGGCAGTCACGTTTCAAAGTCAGTTCATTTCTTATTATTTACCATCTTGGGTCACAATGTCGTTTTTATAGAGGAAAAATCCTGCATTGGATACCTTCTCCCTGTCGGAGACAGAAAAAGAGTCGTGCCCGACTTTTATCAGCTAAAATCCCTCTTCCTCTTCGCGCGTATGCAGGGCCAGGGTTGCGGGATCGCGCGAACATGCTCCGCTACCAATCTCATTTTATTTCAGACTAGATGACCCGCGCAACTTCGTCTGCGTTAAATCCAGTATTACCGATTCCAATAGTATTTTCAAATGCGAAAAATATTACAAAAACCTATAATCCGATTCCAGCAACACCTCCTACCGTGCCCAACTGAGATAGAAACTATCGTATATATATTGGCGAGAAATTTCTTTCCAGTTCCCCCTAGGTTTCTCTTGTGCCCCTTACCTCTTCCCTGCCTACTATCCTGGCACGGCCAGCGGCAGCGACAACGCAATAATTCTACCGACTTATAGTTACTATTTCGCATATCTTCTGACCAAATCCATTATAATTTTAATCTTTTATCAAAAAACCGTTCAAGCAGTTGCACACTATATTACTGATTTTTATTCGATTTTAATTACATTTATTGTGATTAATTATTGGAAATATATATTGATCAAAATAAAAAGTATATAGCACTCAGGTACCTTTCTAACAATGAAAAAATTTTCAGAATCGAACTGTAGTACCGCAATTTACACCGAACTTCCAAATTCACAAACTTTACCGGTGTTATTACAAATAAGTTAAATACGTATTGAATACATGCTTTAAAAAAGTTTCGTATTAAATCCACCGCGATCGCTGAATGTTAAAAGGTTAGACTTGCGAAAAAGGATAAGCATAAGGGCAAGCGCGGTGCATTTAATACGAAACCTTTTATAGCAAGTATTTAATACGTATTTAACTTTTTTGTAATAGCACCGTACCTCTTTATAATGTTAGTATAGATGAATAGTAACGCTAAAACCTATAAAACATTTTATTATATAAGTCACTTATAAATTTCCATAGTTTATAATTTTTTTTTATTTGATATCAGTAATCCAACTCCTGATGCATCGCTAGGAGTAGTGTGGCCTGAATATGACAACGAAACGAAGAGTTATGCCGAGATAGGAGACACCCTGACCATTGAAAAAAATCTCGGCGCTGACATCATCGACTTCTGGAAGAGCATCTACGAGTACGCTGGACTAGAATTTTAAACCATTAAAACAAAATGCCAAAGATTTTTTAAGTAGTTTTTAACTCAATTTTTTGTTTTAATGTCGGTCTGCTCATTACATAACTTACAAACGATTTTAGGTTAACTTTCCAATAATCTATACATTTGAAACTTAACCTAGTTTAGAATTGAATGTCAGTGTAATAATAACTCATTTTCTTGATTATTTGTTTGTCTGTTTCCCAACTTAAAATGATTACGATGTAATTTTCTAGTTTGATAAAATTACCATTTTCATAGCTTGTTTATTTACTTGTCTCTTTTGTGAAACATTACATTATGTTTTTAAACTAATTTGTAATATGTCACTACCATATCTTGTTCGATATATCTGTAATCAATTACAAAATTTTACCCGTACACTAGACCAAAAACTTAAAATATATGATCTTTTTAGTATGCTATGTTTTTAAAACGAACCAAAAACTATACAATAACAAAAAACCATAGATATCATCGCAATTTCAAAGTTGTTTTATATCACATCACAGATAGACACGCCCAGTGACAACAATTACGAAATAAACTTGCTGTAAAATTTTTAATAGTTTTTCACTTAAATATACAACGTATTTCAGTTATTGTTGGATTGTCCTCACTCGTAATAAATAAAAATATTCAAGCAATGTATTCTCTAGTAGTTTCACTAAGTATCAGAAGAAGCATGAACATAACTCTGTAAATTATAGAGTTTGTTTTTTTCCTTGCGGAGTATTTTTGCAGTTATATCTCTGTTTTCTGCTAAGAATTTCAGCTTTGGTCATTATTCAGTATTTACGATCACTTATTGTAAAAAACATTTTGAATTAAAACTTATCAAAATAACCTATCAATGAATTTAAAAAACATATAATATATGGATTGAACAACTGCTTTTTGAGTTATCAGCATATTGATGTATAAAAAGATAGAGAGACATTCAGTTTTTTTAAATATGTTGACGGTGTTACAATAACATAAGCTTTAAGTGAAGGAAAATATTTTGATGAAACTATAGGACGATGATATGGATCTGTTATGGTGCTCGCCTAGTTAGCAACCAGCCTCTAGTTAAAAATATATTTCCAAGCACCTGCAGGTGTAATGTAGTGGCTTCGTCAGTAATTTACAGCTGGACGTAGTAAGTTACATCTTGGACCAGGAAGCAAAATTGTGGTCAAACTGTAAAATCTAGAAAGATATATATATATATATATATTATTAGAAATACCAGAATTAAATCGAATTAAAAATAAATCCCACTTCTGATTTTAGATACTAGAAATGGATTTATATAAAAAAATAATAACACAATTACATATCTCAACACGAAAACTCACATCAACTATTAAATAACTCACGTAACACAATAAACCATAAAAACACAGAGAGATAGAAATAACAGTGTAAATTGGAAGAACTCACGCAATACAACCTTCCAGAGAGACGACCGAGCAAGAATATCCCCAATGACTTTTTTTTTTTTCTTGAACTGACTACGCTATTGACCTGGCAAGGTCTTTGCAGCTACACCGGACTACTAAGGCGATTGCTTAAGGCACTGGACTCGACCGACTCGCCTTTTATAGCATTCAGTCAAGTTACGACCGGCCGATAACTTTCAACCAATGGCGTGTCAGGTCATTAGTAACACCCCCGATTAGTCAATAGTAGTACGGAGAGTGCTAACAATAGGTGTATATATATATATATATTCTACTAATACGTCAACCAAGACAACAATTTTCCCGCAAAATTCATTCAGGAACATCTTAATAAGTGAGGGATGCATACTTAAAAGCTATTAAGAAAATTGACGCTAGTAAAGGGGCAGGGCCAGATGGCATTCCTCCACTTTTCATAAAAAAAAAAACGTCCAAATGTTTGACATTACCCTTAAAAATCATATTTAATTTATCTCTCAATACAATTTTTTTTCCAACTTTATGGAAAGAAGCTAATGTGGTACCGATTTCTAAAAAATGTGACAAAAATATTATCAACAACTATCAACCTGTATCAATCCTAAATATATTTTCTAAAATATTATAAATATCGCTCAGATCTGTTTAAATTATATGCATGTTGAATTTATGTAAAGTTATAATTTTCATTCTAATTATTTTGTTAAGTTAGTGCTGAAATAAAATAATGCGCAATATGTGCACATCCGTAAAGATGCTTCACACTGTCCTGAACTTGTGGGTTTATTAGATTTATGTAATACTAGCTTTACCCGCAGGTCCGCACGCGTTTTTTAAAATTGTATTAAAGAAATATAAAACTGTGAAACCGTGAACAGTTATAGAAATGCTCTTTAAAAACAATTGTAAGTATGACACACACGCCACCTACAGTGACATGTAACGTATACATTAGATATATAAATCCTAACAGTGTGTCAAATGAGGTTTATCATCAGCAACATATTTGGAACCTTAACCCTCCATATAGCTTCCTCAGTGCTCACTTACACAGTATAAAGAACTAATGAAACAAAGACTTAAAGATGTTATTCAAATAGGTAATATGCCCATATTGTCAATAATTAATACGTTTATGAACTTATATATTATTACAAAAATCTCTTATATCTTCAAAATTACTATTAATAATTACAATGTTGATTAAAAACAATGAATGAGCTGACGTCTTGAAATCTTGCATTAAAATAATTCAAGATATAAAACTTTATATCTGTCTAAGCAGTTTTTAATATTCGACAATTAAAATAGTGCTCATTGACTTGGATACAATATTCTTATATGTTACTATGTTTGCTGAGTTATGAAGACGAAAGCGCGGTAAGTAAATCAAAATGACCGAAAAGACAATATAATTGAAACTACATACATAGATACAGACATATGAATTTCAATTATATTTATTCTTGGATTCCAGTACAACGCACATCTTATGCATATGTTTATAGTGAACAACTTACTTTTGCTAAATTTCATGCGGTCGAAGTCGCGGGTAACAGCAAGTCTAAAAAAAATAACTTAAATTACTTCCTAAGAGGCCAGTTATCTGCCAGTGAAAGTCCCGTGATTATTGGTCAAACCGTTTTAGACATAGCACTGCGGGTGAAGCCACGGTTAACAGCTAGTCTAAATTAATATAGATTAAATGAGTTTTTATAATGTCTGCTATCTGCCAGTGAAAGTCCCGTAAAAAACGATCGAACCGTTTTGGAGATAGTACTGCGGGCGAAGCCACGGTTAACAGCTAGTATAAATTAAAATTGCCTAAATTACTTTTTATAAGGTCAGCTATCTGCCAGTGAAAGTTTTGTGGAGATCAGTCCAACCATTTTGGAGATAACGTTGCAGGCGAAGCCACGGTTAACAGTTAGTATAAATGAAAATTACTTAAATCATTTTTTAAAGGTCAGCTATCTGCCATTGAAAGTCTCGTGGAAATCGGTCGAACCGTTTTGAAGATAGCATTGCGGACGAAGCCGCGGTTAACAGCTAGTCTAATTTAAAGTAGCCTAAGTAACCCGCTGTCATTTTTTCTATCTGCCAGTGAAATTCCCTTCAAAATCGGTCCAGCCGCTTCGAAGATTACCCGGACCAAACAGACAGAGAGACCGACAAAAATTTTAAAAATTGCATTTTTGTTATCAGAAGCGTGTATACTTTCATACCCAATCAGTCAAAAAATTTTATTTTGATATTACATACAGACACTTCATTTTTATTATATGTATAGATAGATTTTGCGAGAGCGTCGTTGATGTACCAAAGATGTAATAAATAAAGAAATAAATTCTTGTATTGCATATTTTTGCTGAATGAGTTCGCCAATTGTTGGATATCTATTTTTTATTCTCAAATGTATTTTTCTTTTCGGTCTAATTAGTTTGTGTAATTTAATTTAATTGTATGATTATTCCAACAATAAAGTATTTCTTTCTTTCTTTATATATAAATTCCTTCTGTACCTGTGTATGTCACTGAACTCCTCCTAAACGACTAGACCGATTTTGATGAAATTTTGTGTGTATGTTCCAGTGGATCCGAGAATGGTTTAGATTCACAATTGGACCCGGTAGGTGGCGCTGCGGTTGACGTTTAGGATTTTTTTTTAATATCAAAGCATGACAACGTCGACATCGTATATATACTTAGTCTGGCCATAAATACTGTTACAATTAAAAATAATCAAAATATTACATTTGAATTTGGAATCTGTCATTTTTATATGATTATTCATTGAGTTTTCTCATTTTGGCACCAATACATTGTACAATATTTTGCGATATTAAAATGGAGTGGGGTGATAAAGAGAACCGAATCGCTGTGATTGTATTCCACAAAGTAGGTATGGAGCCAAATCCAATATTTAATACTCTCCATACGCTTGGTATTAGTAAAATGTTTGTGTACCGGGCTATTAATAGGTACAATGAGACCTCCTCTGTTTCTGACAAAAAAAGTTCTGGCCGTCCACGTAGTGTTCGTACGAAAAAGGTGGTCAAAGCTGTAAGGGAAAGAATTCGAAGAAATCCTGTCTGAAAACAAAAGATTTTATCTCGGGAGCTGAAAAAAACACCTAGAACCATGTCGCGTATTTTAAAAGACGACTTAGGACTTGCAGCCTATAAGATACGTACTGGTCATCTCTTAACTGATTATTTAAAAAAGAATAGCGTGGTAAATTCGAAACAACTACTGAAGCGGTACGCAAAGGGAGGTCATAGAAAAATTTTGTTTACGGATGAGAAAATTTTTACAATTGAGCAACACTTTAACAAACTAAATGACCGTATTTATGCTCAAAGCTCTAAAGAATCTCCCTAATTAGTCAACAGAGTGCAACATGGGCACTATCCGACTTCAGTAATGGTTTGATGGGGTATTAGCTATGAAGGAGTGACTGAGTCATACTTTTATGAGAAAGGTATCAAAACATCGGCACAGGTGTATTAAGATACCATTCTTGAGAAGGTAGTGAAGCTCCTTAACAACACCACTTTCAATAATCAAGAATGATCCTTCCAGTAAGACGCGGCGCCGGGTCATAAAGCTCGGTTTACGCAGTCTTGGTTGGAAACGAACGTTTCGGACTTCATCAGAGCTGAAGACTGGCCGTCGTCTAGTCCCGATCTTAATCCGCTGGATTATGATTTACGGTCAGTTTTAGAGAGTACGGCTTGCTCTAAACGCCATGATAATTTGGAGTCCCTAAAACAATACGTACGATTGGCAGTGAAGAATTTTCCCACGGAAAGCGTGCGTGCTTCTATTGATAACTGGCCTCAACGTTTAAAGGACTGTATTGCAGCCAAGAGACCACATCGAATAAGCTTTTTATATTTTAAATTGTTTTATATTTATGTATTAAACTAACACACTGTAAAAGTAATAAATGTTATTTGCAATAGAAAATATTTTTTTTCTTTGTTTCAGTATTTATGGCAAGACTAGGGTATATATATATATATATATATATATACTAGCGGGCCCAGCAGACGTTGTTCCGCCCTGATTGCCCTGACTATAAAAAAAATCCTTCACAAATTATATACCAAAACGTTCCTCGTGAATCACTTTATCCACTGGTGAAAACCACATAAAAATCCGTTCAGTAGTTTTTGAGTTTATCGCGAACAGACAGACAGACAGACGCGGTAAGGGACTTTGTTTTATACTATGTAATTATATATATATATTAAGTGTATTTCGTTATTTTGACATTAAATTTTTTTTGTTCGGTGTCTTTTGATATTTCAGGTGTCGCATTTCATTGAATATTAAGTGTATTATATTTACATAAAAGTTACATACATAAAACAATGCCACGTATTCGTGGACGTGGAGGAAATCTTGGTCGATGGACTCGGATTTCACAATTAGTCCAGAACCGTCGGTTAAACTGATCGGTAGAAGATCAATTGATTGACAATGTAAATTTAAGAAACATATCGGTTGATGATTCGCGCCAATGAAAACAATATTTTCCGATGCCGCCAGCTGTTTCATCAATATATCTAATATACATCAGGCATAATCAAGCGAAACTTCGTGCTGAGGAATACATTCATTTGCGTGATGCTATTGTTTGTAACGTAGATGGAATGACTAATATCAACGACATCGGTACTTCATATATTATTCCATCATCATATGTAGCCCACGTCTAATGTAAGTATATATTCAAGACGCCATGACTTAAATGCGCTCGTACGGGCGACCAGATTCGTTCATTACATTTACGTGTAATCCAAAATGGGATGAAATTTAAGTTGCGTTATTGCCAGGTCAAACTGCAATAGATGGGCATGATATCACTGCACGTGTCTTCAGACAAAAGTTAATATAGTTGATGAACTTGACTATACATTCTCTGTATTTGGCAAAACACGTTGCTGGCTGTATTCTGTTGCATAGCAAAAACGAGGTTTTTATTTTGATTGATCGACAAAATACAGTCTGAAGAAATTGATAAAATTATCTCAGCAGAAATTCCCAATCAGAATATCGATCAAGAATTCTATGAAATAGTTACCGCTAATATGATCTATGGTCCATGCGGTGCTATAAACATGACAGCGATGTGCATGAACAATGGAAAATGTACGAAACGTTTTCCAAAAAATTGTATAAATGATACAATCACTAATATCGATGGTTATCCATTGTATCGTCGTAGAGACACTGACCATGGTGGTCAATCACATCAATTACGCATGTCAAACGGTACAACAGTTGACATTGACAATCACTGAGTGGTTCCGTATTCACCATTGCTGTGTAAAATCTACAAAGCACACATAAACATTGAGCTCTGCAGTTCGATGAAGTCCATAAAATATATATGCAAATACGTACATAAGGGCAGTGATATGGCTGTATTTGCTGTTCAAAATGTTGACGAAAACGATGAAATAACACGGTATCAAATGGGCCGATACATCATCAACATACAACATCAGTTTGGCGTATTTTGGATTTTCGGATACACGAAAGAGACCCAGCTGTTATACATTTGGCCGTGCACCTTGAAAATGGACAGCATGTTTATTTCACGGAAGAGACTGCTCTACAACATGCAGCAATTGCCCCAAAAAACACATTAACTGAGTTTTTTGGACTATGCAACCGACCAGATATTCCCGGTCAATTCGCAAAGACATAAATGTATACTGTATATGCTACGATATTTCACATGGAACAAACGGTCAAAAAAATGAAAACCACGAAAGCGAGGTGCTTCGGTTGAAGAATAGAACGGCATATTTATGGGAAATACATTAGGCCGATTATACACAGTTCATCCAAAGCAACGCGAATGTTTCTTCTTGTGTTTATTATTGATTAATGTTCCTGGTCCGACATCCTTCCAATACTTGTGAACAATCAATAGTATTTTGTACACATATCATGATGCATGTCGCAAGTAACATTTGCTGGAGAATATTGACGACATGTTTTCCATCTCAAGCTTCTGTCCTCTGGGGCAAATATAAAGAGTCCATAAGCGACAACATTCTGCATCGCATTCGGATCGCTGATCAAGATCCCAATGTCGATTTTACGCCCGAAATAAATAACGAGGCGCTAATAAAGATTGAAGATATTTGCATTGTGATTTCAAATATGCCACTCATTCATTTTGGTATGCCCTCACTTAACCGCCCAGCAACTGACATATTTAACAGCGAGATTCAGTGCCAACAGTTCGATACGATCTCTTTAACTACTTTCGTTGAAAATAATGAGCAACTACTCATTGATGAACAAAAGAATGTATACGATCGAATTAATTTGTCAATTGCAGCAGAACAAGGTGGATTCTATTTTTTGGACGAACCAGGTGGCACTGGGAAAACGTTTCTCATCTCACAAATACTAGCGCGCATTCGATCATAAAATCATATTGCGTTAGCAATTGCTTCATCAGGTATTGCAGCCACTTTGCTTGGTGGCGGATGGACTACACATTCAGCTCTCAAGTTGCCGTTGAACATTCACATAACTCCAGATGCAGTGTGCAACATAAAAAAGCATTCCGATATGGCTAAAGTTTTGCAAAAATACAAAATTGTTATCTGGGATGAATGCACTATGGCTCACAAATATTCACTTGAAGCTCTCGATAGAATGATTTTTTTTTTTTTTTTTTTATTGTAGCTCGGCAAAGTGACTGTACTGTGCCTGATGGTAAGCACAGTACAATCCAAAAACAATGGCGACCACCGAAAGACATACTATCTATCGCCGGTCGCCGCTGTCATGCCGGCCTGAAAGCGACCCAGTCAGGGACAGCCCCCCCCCCGGTTGCTGGATATACACCGGCTGATCCCGGAACGCGACACGCCCAAACGTGTCACTATGGCGGGTGTTCCACCTGGTGTACGGTGGTCGCGATCCAGTCGGGTACAGACACCCTACCACCCCGCATATAAGAAAGATTTAAATAATAACACCAGGCTTTTCGGTGGTGCTTTACTGCTGCTGTCCGGTGATTTTAGACAGACATTGCCAGTCATTCCACGCGCTACATATACGAATGAAATTAACGCATGTATAAAACAATCATATCTTTGGCGAAATGTCAGTACATTACGTTTTAACACAAATATACGTGTTCAACTGCAAAACGATCCACGAACTATCATTCTAAGCTAATTTATATTAATCATGCGTAGCTTCGTGAACGAGCTATTTTAGCCGCAAAAAATATCAATGTTGACGCTATTAACTTCAAAATACAACAGTCATTGCCCAGCAATGAGATATTGTTCAAATCGATCGACAATGTTACGAAGCAGTCAACTATCCTGTTGAATTTTTGTTTTCGCTGGATTTACCAGGAAAGCCACCACATAACTTGCGATTAAAAATTGGCTCACCTCTCATTTTGCTTCGGAATGTACCTAAGCTATGCAACGATACAAGATTAATCATTAAAAAAATTATGGGCAATGTTCTTGAAGCTACAATTTTGAACGCCAAATTTGAAGTTGAGGTTGTTCTCTTGCCGCGAATCCCAATTATCCCTTCAGACTCACCCATTCCATTCAAACGTCTGCAATTTCCAATTCGCTTGGCATTCATCATGACAATTAATAAGTCACAAGGTCAAACAAAGTCGTTATGTTGTGTTGGATCTAGAAAATCCGGTTTTCTCACATGACTAATTATATGTGGCGTGTTCTTGCGTTGGAAAACCGTCAAGTTTATTCATTTATACTCCTCAGGAATTGACTAAAGATATTGTTCGTCAACTCGCATTAAGATACAATTAAATAAACATTATTGATTCTAACGATTTGTTTTTAGAAAAATTGATGTTATTTTAAATTAAATAATAATGAAGTTACTATATTATTTGTCTTTCATTTCATACTTCGTTTAATATCCTAATCGCTTGAAATATCATGCAGGACAACGTCTGTCGAGTCCGCTGAAAAACACATTTTTGTAACTTCCTATCATTTACTTAAGATTTATCTATACTAGATTCCATCAAACACTTTCATAAACTACCTATCTGATGGTTAGTATAGTAATACACATTGATCCACCAACTGCCACCAACATTCACTGACTGAAACTTATGTATAGGATTTGGTAGTCTAATACTAATCTTTATATATAAAAATGAATCGCTGAATGTGTTGCTAAGCGTAAAACTCGCTAATTATTTTTTTGTTGTGTGTGTTATTGTCAGAAGAAGGTTTTTATGCAAAAACCGCATATTTTAATATACTTAAGGCAGAACGGAGTTCGCGGGCACTGCTAGTATATACATATACATATTTCATATATTCATATTTATATATATCATAGATGCCGACACATTTTAATTTTGATAATAGTTTATCATGACTCAACATGTAATAGTTACAGCAACGCGTGGCCCCGTCACCTAGTAATAAAATAAAATTTTACTTTAGAATTATATCACTGCGTAAAATTGTATTATCGCATTCATTTATTGTTTTCTAGTACTATTTCAGGATGTGCAGACATCCGATGGATTAATTGCACTGACGTATCCAATGCAAGACCTTGAACATTAATATGAACAGCTGCAACAATCTGAATTGAGAATCAACTCGACAGAATCATTTTAGCCACGCGAGGCGTCGCACGATCTTGTAACATTATTTGGAATATATTAATAAAAATATACAGTTCGGAGATTAGATAAAAATAAACTTGTGATAAATGGCTAAGGTGAAAGTGACTCAGGGGTGGCTGGAAGGTGAACACCTGGAGACGGTGATTGGAGACACCAAATATTACAGTTTTAAAGGGATACCGTACGCGGAACCTCCAGTCGGCAAACTACGGTTTAAGGTACAATATACTTCTGTTAATAAATAAGAAAATGAACTGAGAAAGTAAATTGTGAGAACGCATTTAAAAAAACCTAACGAAGTGGTAATTTTCACTTAATATATACTAGCGGGACCGGCAGACGTTGTCTCGCTCTGATTATGAAAAAAATCCTTGACAAATTATATACTAAAACGTTCCTCGTCAATCACTCTATCCACCGGTGGAAACCGCATAAAAATCCGTTCGGTAGTTTTTGAGTTTATCGCGAACAGACAGACAGACAGACGCGGTAGGAGACTTTGTTTTATACTATAATATATATATAATTTCATACCGTAATTATCTATGTTAATTTTTAATGTATAATGTCTTAAATACAGTTTATTTAGAGTAATTTATCATGCGCCTTTGTTAGTATTTAAGGGAAAGAAACATTAATGTTGTGTTATGTTTTATATTCGCAGCTGTTTTTCTTTTTTTTTATTATTCCTTTCTTGTGACTACATTTACTTGTTCTCTACTTGTGGCAACTAATATTTGGTTATATCTTTCAATTCTTTTGACTATTCCTAACAAAAACACAAAATAAAACGGAATAAAATAACGAATATAAACTCCCTATAAAATATATCCCTATAAAAGAGTTTTGTCTTAAAACTTAAATAAATTTTAATAATTCCCAGGCGACTGAGATTTGAACCTGTTCGATTGTAATAAAATTTAGATTTACATTATACTAGTAAACGCCTGCGATCTCGCCTGCGTTAAATTACAATAAACTAAAAATCAATCAAATAAAGCCGCGTGTCACTCAGTGACGAGTTATAAAGAAGTAGTATAAGAACCTGATGTATAGAAAATATTAGTACACCTATACAAATATTCTATTGTGAAAAATATTTGTATGCTGTCCATTTTAATATAACTCACCATTCTATATTGTAATTTAACACAACCGAAGTCGCTGTCACTTGCTAGTATACGTGTAAATTCAAAACAATAATAAATACCTTATTTAAAAACATATAGTTATTTGTAACAAAACAATATAGTTATGTGGTAATTGTGCTTTCTTGTCGCTAGTGAATTGTTGTCATAGATAATATGGTTACTTTAATGATAATTATTCAGTTTCCCTATTGTTTCCAATGCCTCCTCGAATGAGGTGAGTAAAAAATTTGCATTTAAAATCTTAAAGCATAAAGATTGTTTTCAATCGTTTGTGTTGTTTATGTTATGTTTAGGGGAACGAGCAAAATAAATGAGTTTTCACATTTAGACTCCACAAAGTTTGAAGAAACCTAAAAACATTACATTAACAATTTTGTTTCAATCA
>AP028446.1:1951214-2068214 GCA_036509395.1 Antheraea yamamai
GGAAAACGAAAAACAACAAATTGTAGTTAACGTAACTAGACTTTTTTGCGACACCTTACTACAAGAGCCAGCAACGTTGGAAGAACGAGAATTTTAGAAAAGCTGGTTCTTTAATATGAAGATATATTATGCCCTTCCAAACAGGATTCAGGATACCTGGTAGCCGGTTAACGTTGTGTTTTTTAATGCGCATCACACCTTTACAGGTCAAAATTTTGGTTTATAATTAATTTTAGAAAAAAAAAAATTCGGTTACATTTTAACGCTATTAAAAACATGAGTTTATCACTGCCAGACAATTTTGTTATTGAAAATAATGTGCCCGATGATATTCTTTATAAATTAAATAATTCATTTCAAACCATTTCATTTTTTCCATTGCAAACAACATATTTCATTTTATTAACCATTATGATATTGAGATTTCACCGTGAAAACTGAAAAACAACGATAAACGTACACATACAACTTGAGATTGATGTTATCTTGAATACATGCGTCTATAACAGGCGTTTACACAACTATCGCTATCTTTATCATACATAAAATGGGGTAACCATATCAATGCAGTTGCAGAATTTAGCTCTAAGTTTCTAAACGTTTTCAAAATATTAGCCGGGTTTAATTGGGGTGTTCATCTATAACATTTAGTTTGTTTATACTTCAATATTACACGCAGTCGAATTGACTATGCGAGCTTTCTTTATGATAGTAGTGCTCAGGTTAACCTCTATAAACTTGAAAAAGTCCAAAACCAGGCCATGAGAATTATCGGGGGTTTCATTAAAAGTACTCCAATCTATGTTATGGAAAGCGAATTGAGCATATGTCCGTTACATCTTAGGAGACAATATTTAGCTGGCAAATTCTATTTAAATTTAAGTCATTCGAAAAAAACGAACTAACCAATGTATCAGAAGAACTGTCCACCTCTTTCCAATCACTCTATTGGCGTAAAAGAAAAATACCATTATTAGTTTCTATTTTTTCTCAATTAAAAATACTCCAATTCAAATAAGTATAAAACATGAAATGTTCACTTTACACACCTGGGTCGATAACATTGATTTGCACAATATAATTAAGATAAATGTAGATAGTATTTGGAAGCCAAACCGTCAATATGATGTTCTTAAAATAAAAGATATTTGTCTTCAATATATAAATAAATATTATCAAAATTTTGTTAAAATATACACTGACGGATCTAAAGCTGGGAATTATTTAGGAGCCACATTTTTTGAGTCAAATTCCAAAACTTTTATGAAATTTCAAATTGATGAAAATATTTCAATTATGCACACTGAATTGATAGCAATTGCAGAGGCCTTCTCATCTGCGCAATCAACTGAGTCCATTAAGATTGTTATTTTATCCTATTCAAAAAGTGTTTTTCAACACGTAGCTCGATGTACCTCGACTTTTCGAGAAATACCGATAGCCTACACTATTTTGAAGCAATTACTAGATTTCAAAGCAAAGAACAAAGTAATTGTTTTACAATGGATCCCTTCTCATATAGGTATAACTGGGAATAAAAGACTGATCTTTTAGCAAGAGAAGGATCCTCCGAAGGTGCTCCTATTAATATTTTACCAACTTACTTGGATGTATGCTCAGTATTTAAAAATAGCTGTTACTCGCATTGGAAGAAATACTTTGATGAGCGTTCTAAAACAAAAGGAATATGGTACAGAACGATTCAGCCACATCCCTTATGGTCACCATGGACTGATGACAGTACGATTTGCCGTCGGGAAGCAATCACAGGAATGAGATTACGCTCAGGATACATCCCACGTAAAAAGTTCGCCTACCTGATCCGTAAAGTACTATCACCACTCTGCCAGAGTTGTGAGCTCATCGATGACGTGCACCACATCCTGACAGAATGTGTTCGAAGCGAAGATATTAAATCTTGGCTTAATGCTTCTGGTTCGTTCCACACTGGTTTGTACAATTCGTTATTGTCTGACCCCATTTCGAAAGATGCTAAAGAATTGTACAAAATTAATATAAGCTATTGTTAAGTTTATTGTCATTCTTATTGTTATATAGTTGTATGTCATTTAGGCGATTTAGTAGCGTATGCGACTAAGCCTTCATTAAAAAAAAAAAGAATAATATTAAAATTACAGCTATCTTAACATGGTTAGAACATACTTATTTTATTTACAAAAAAAATAGCTTCGGGCAAATTATTGTTTATAACAAAAATGTCTGGCAATAATAATTTCATGTTTTAGTAGGGTTTCAAAGTTAGTAAAAAACAAAACATTAAAAAATTATATAAAAATCAATATGTTTGCTAGTAAAGGTGCGATATGCAGTAATAAACGCAACGTTTACCGGCAGCCAGGTAGCCCGCACGCTGTTCGGAAGAACATAAAGATATATAAAAAACTGTCTTATAGAAAATTTGTCGAAACCGTTACTAGCTCTTAGACAGATAGTTACAGGCAAGTGACATTTCAAGCGTCGTGCTCATATCTTTTTAATATTTATATTTTTCTTCAATACAATTGAGTGTAAAAAAGTTTTAATACAAGTTAAAAATAGTTATGATATCATTCAGTGTTTCATTTATCATTATTTATTTTATGAATATATTTTGTCATTTAATTTACAATTTAACTCATCAACTTAATATTTTATAATGTAAACTCTACTGACTGTATAGTAAACGGCTACAAAAAAGGGAAAGGAACTTCTTTAGAAACCGGGGGTCCATAGACCTCTAAAGCTTTTTTTCACATTACCACCAATATATGTAGGTTAGTTTTTATTTTAATTGAACCCGGTAGATGATGCTACGAACGGGTTGTAGGCTTATTTTAAAAGATTTCTCACATACCATCTTGGTATATGTTTGAGTGAGTCCCTTGATAGTTTAGATTCACAATTGGAAACCGTAGGTGTGGCTGCAATAAGGTTTTAGGTATATTAAAATTTTTCGCGTTTAAAAATACAATTGACATCGGTGATAACCGATTTGGTGCAGACGAAGTTGCACGGGTCAGCTAGTATATAATAAATTCATACGATGATTCGATAATTGAAACAAAATCAAAATTATGTTATTAAGTTTAAGGCCTAAGAAGGTAGTTATGAACATAACATTCTGCCACTGATTCGGAAAATATTCCAGAGAGGAACCGACGAAAGACACGATTGTTTATCTTGTTCAACTTTATGATTTAGAAACAATATAAGTGGATATTATCATCACAAAAACGATCTATTAATGTATCGAATTACGATGAATTAAGCTACAGGAAATATTGACACAAAATGTTATTCTGGATCTAACTTTGACGGCGACTTCGTCCGCCTAGAACCTATGTATAAAACAGTGATTAATAAAATTATCTGAATGTATTAAGTCCATTTGGTTATCTACTTATCGTCATTAAAATTACAATAACGTTTGATAGAGTAAACCGATTTTAATAAAACAAAGACTAAATTACTCAAGGATATGCTTTATGATATCCTTGGTAGGGTTTTATCGTGATCGTAGGTACTTTAGCAGTGATGCGTGTCCAAACAAACGGACAGCTGACAGACAGACATTGCTAAAAATGACTGAAATGTATTCTATTACTTATTCCTAAATACCTGTAACAATTTTTTTCACAAAAATGTAATAAGTACAGACACGTTAGATTTACATTCTCATTATATGTACAGAAGATAACCTATATCTTACATACCTATATCATTCATCATCATCATATCTTACTACATGTAATATGTTCGTAATTGTGAATAACGCAATATGACAGTATTTTTATAGAACAGAACTAATAATTTTTAGGCCACAAATAAACTATATCAAATAATTAACTAATTTCAGAAACCCAACACCCGACGACAGCCTTGGAGTGAAGTGGTCACCATTTATGATAGCAGAACAAAATTACCTGGAGATTGGCAACGAATTAATAACCAAAACAAATCCAGACAAAGAAGAGATCGAGTTTTGGGAAACCATCTTTAAAGAATATCTACCACAATGGACACCTTAAATATTTTTCGGAAAAGTAATTTTAGTAGAGGCGTCAAATAATAAATCGTTGTATTTATTTACATACTATTCCTTTCTTATTTATATCGTTAATAGAATGCGATAATTTATATTATCTTAGTCTTACATGAAGACTTATAAAGAACAAGTCTAGCCTTTCTCATGTCATCCGTACTGCAAGCTTAATAAGGCAACCTGTATACACGTAGGAATTTACGTATATTTACTCATTTAGATCGGTAACACTATCAGCTGATGTTGAAGGAAATCATCGTAACTAAGCCTGAACTTAAGAAATATTCTTGGGGTAAGTGGGAAGATATAGAACTGTAGATTTCTCAGAGTTTGAAATGGCCAGTACGTCAGGGACTTGGGTGCTAATTACATCCACACGTTTCTTCGAGAAGAAGCTGACGACCTTATAGTGGGCCTTTTACAGACCGATGTGATGATGATATATAAAAATATGATTCCGTGCCATCTAGTGGATAGTTATAGTAAAAATGTTAGCAATTTTTTTTCTATACAAATACAAAGATGGTTATAAAAGCAGTATGCAACTTAAGAAGAGAGATCTATGACAACTAATCCTGATTCTGTGAGTAGGCCATGGATTATTCACGATATTAGGTATTCTCTCATTTGTTGAAAAGCTTACTGGAACCTTTAAGTTATTAAGTGAGGTACTTCTGTAAAATTATTAAGCCGTAAAGATCTAAGCTCGTGCGACAACAATATTAAATCCAGTGTCCAGGATTAAACAAAACTGGAATAGACAAGTATAGCATAATTTTATTTAAAATAACTTACGGTCATTTATGTGGAAAGATTGTTCACATGCATCACGTTTGTTAACGTCAAAGCTACCACCGTTTTGGAAAACAACCCAGTCATCGAGATGAACCAGCGATCTGGTTTATCTTTACATAATATATATTTTTACAATCAATCAATTTATATATTCGTTTTTGGTAAATGTACAGGGTCATTTCCAGACGTCACCATCGTTCACATATTGATCCATACTATAATAGCCTTTAGACATTAAAACGGGCTTGACGTGGTGCTTGAATTCTATTTTGAAACCTTGACCCCATCAGAGAATAAGTTTTTAAATTATTGTCTTTCTACGTTATATGAAGGACTCCTGTCCAAAATTTCACTGTTCTAAGTTGTCAATTTTAAGCTGTGCTTTGTCTGTCAGCCGTAAATATATTAAGTACTATTTTTGCCCGCGACTCTGTTCACGTGGAACCTAATGTAAAAAAACAGTGACTAATAAAATCATCTGAAAGTATTTTTACTTTTACTTATCTACTTTTCTCTCGTACTCGAGTGGCGTCGTCATTAAAATTACAATAACTTTTGATAGAGTAAACCGATTGAAGTACACACGTTAGATGTACATTCTTATTATATGTATAGATCGCTTTTCTAAGAGATTCAAATATGATGGTTCAAATAAGGTGCCTTTATCGAATCCGTGTCCTGTGTCTATTAAACACGCTACCTGTCTCCCGAATCTGGCCCCTTCCGCCCCTCTTTGCCCTCGTTTACAATGTAAACATTGTAAATTCCTGTATAACGTGGCGGGCGATATTAGATGTTTTACGGCTATGAGATACCGCGCGTTAGTGCTAAGCGAACATTCTTATATTAAAGTTTACACATATCTTATAAAATATGTTGCGGATTATTGCTACGGAGAGTTTCTTGGAATTTGTTAGAAATTTACATATTTTATTTCAAGTCTATACATATAAATAGAATTGAAGCTCTTGTTTTTAGTCTGTACTAACCTGTAAATAGCTAAGTAGGTCAATCGGCAGACTGTAAGAGACCCACTGTAGGGTCATAGGCCTCTTCCCGAAGGCACGTATGGGCATAATCACCACGCTAGCCCATGAAGCATTCACGCGATTTCAAACTCTGACAAATCCACAGTTCTATGTTTTCCCACATACAGTAGTACTACAAGAACATTTCTCAGGTTCTGGTTTCCTCACGATGTTTTTTTCCTTAAGCGATAGACGATAGTGTTACCAATATCAAATCGGTAAATGTACGCGAATTCATTGGTACATGTCAGGTTTCGAACCTGCGGACATCGGATTGATATTCCACCGGTCAAACCACAAAACCGCCACGACTTAGGTTACAACACAACATTTCGTGTGTTATCTTACCAGATTTTTTGTCTTCGGTGTATGGGAATGCAAGGTTTTTACAAAATCCGACAGTACCGACCTGACCTGAGATCAGATCTCGGTCTCATACATAACCAATGTCAGGACCATATGGAATTTAGTCTTAAAACTATCTCGTGATTGTACGCTCTAAGGTTGTCACGAGTCTCTTTATAACATAGAAGTGGACAGATTTATTGATACGTCAGCTAGTGTTCCTCGTCTCCTGGCTATTTCAGAATGGGAGTCTACTCTATGGTTAGGAGTAAGTATTATGGTATCCGAATATTGAAACAAGACAACACCACGATTAAATTATCCGTCTATTTACGATTAATAATGTCATGGATCAACGAATCTAAAATAAATTCAAATTATTATAATGAAAATATATATATGTAAATTCAGTTGAATGTACCTACAATTAACTGAGAGCGATGGTTATGTGGGAATTTGCGATGATTTAATCTATTAGATTAAAATACAATTCAAAATGTAATTTATATAAGATAATTTTTATTTACATGAATTCTACCATCTTTAAGGTCACCTATAATTTAAGTGTAATATTAAATTAGAAACTGCAGCAGCTCCGATTATTATTATTAGTTATACTTACAAAATATAACACAAACATTTCTGTACGATACCGATAAAGTAGACTATAAAAATGATTCCTTGAACATTTAACAGATGGCCCTGTTTCATAGTTCACATTATTTCGAAAACAAAATGAGTTGCTACATATTCAACAGATGGCATGTCACAATATCAAATCCAAACATAGTGACGACAGTAAAGAAGTCTAAAGGTTTGCTTAGCTTTTTAGTCCTATTATGCCCGCGTTTTTTTTAATAATAACCGCCTAATAACCGCGTAAAAAAATTCGTGAAAATCGATACTGAATAAAAAAGATACGATTTTTAAAAGTATTAATGACAATGATTTACTCTAATTATTATTACCCGTTCACAAAATTAAATTAGACTTGATTAAATGATTTCAAGTTAGTTTTCTACCATTTCTAAAAGCATTATCGACAATTCTTTAAAATGAATTTTTTTTTACAAAAACCATAGAGATTTTTTATCGTTTCAATTGTGAACAGTACTTACAGAGCCTTTACCAATATCTATTACCTATAACATTTAAAAGAAGTAACGAAATGAACAGACACAACTACGATGTTTTTGGCGGGATCTTGGTCTGTCATGTAGTGGATTTTATTTTTTATTATAATTTGTGTTACTTGACTTTATATTGTGTAAAATTGGGGGTGTTTTAGGTAATATAGTTTTTTATTGAAAGGAAGAAAGGAAAAAAAAACCAGGAAAAATTGAGAGGCAAAAAAAATTCAGGAAATTCAAAAAAAAGGCCTTTGTTAGGAATAAAATAAAAAAAAAAAAAAAATAAACCATAAAGGGAGGGTAAAAAAAAGGAAAAAAAAAAAGGAGAAAAAAAAAATAAAAAAAAAGGATTAAAAATAAAAAAAAACCAAAAAAAAAGGGAAAAAGAAAAAAAAAAAAAAAAAAAAAAAAAGAAAAAAAAAAAAAAAAAAAAAAACAACTACGATATTATTAATACATTTAATTTAAGAAGGCGTTACTTTGTTATTTAGTCCATAACTAAATATTGTAATGGATGTTACTTTTCACTTCCGCCTGTAATTGATTGGCCGCTACCACGTCTCAGTGCAACAAAAAATTTTTGATTTTTTGCTCGAGGTGTAGCTGAAAAAGTTTGCTAAAACTAGTAATAGAAAGAGCGAAATATTGGTAACTAAAACAACAAAAAGTAATTAAAAACGCGTTCTTGGTTGACGGTTGAACCTGACGTCGCGTCTGTCGGTCGTCTGTCTGTCTATTCGCGAAAACTCAAAACCTGCTGAGCGGATTTTCATGTTTTTTTTATTAGTAGATAGAGTTTACAAGAAAGGTTTAGGTACATACCTAATTTTACAAGATTTTTTGTAAATTGGTTGAAATATAACGATAAACGTTGGAAGTGTTGGAAAAAGTCAAGCCGGCTGGGACTTTTCGTCGAAAACGTTGCCTAATCCCTATGAGATATAACAAAACAATTGAGATAACAAACGACGCAGACGAAGTCGGGTATCACTTAGTAAAAAATATAATTAATATCATCTCAATCAATTAGACGCGGAAGTGCAACGTTACGTCCACTAGAATATGTATCAATACACTAAGATAATTAGACAGAAAAATGTACTATCAATACTGGAACGCAAAAAAAATGGCCGGCAAAACTCTTTATTAGTGTATAATAATTAGTTTAATACTTAAAATATATAGAGAAACGCACACATATCGGATCGTCATGCCCATTAAATCAAAGTTCGCCTGACCGTATCGCCCAGTCGGCTTTAAATGGATTTATGCCGAGCCCAACCTATGACCTCGAAGCTTTGTTAATGTACTCTGCAAATAAAGCTTCGTTTACTGAACCATTAGTGTTATAACCTATACTGAATATATTAATAATATAGTTGAGTTGAGAGATCTGTGATGGCATTCTTCCATTAGAAGGCCCTTCATTAAGCAAAATTGTATTCATATTTGATCCCTTTGTAAGCAAAAGTAGTCAAAGCTCTAAACCTCTCCCATATGCTTATGAAGTATAGACGCATTTTTTCTTTAATGTCGCAAACTATCATAACGAATTTTTCAGAAAAAAAAAACAAAGTTAACGAGTTAATGTTGCTGACGTAAACGCCATTCAGATCTGTAGTCCTTCGTGTTATCAAAAATAAGCAAAGCATAGACTCTCGTCTCGCATGTTATCTATACATATAATCATTACATAGTATAAAACAAAGTCCCCTAGCGCGTCTGTCTGTTTGTCTGTTCGCGACAAACGGATTTTAATGAGGTAAAATTTCACCAGCGGATAAAATGATTCATGAGGAACGTTTTGGTATATAATTTGTCAAGGATTTCTTTATAATCAGGGCGAGACAACGTCTGCCGGGCCCGCTAGTAAGAAATAAATCTAACGTGTCTAAACTCTTTAGATCTTTGTGAAAAAATTAGTTCCAGGTGTCTAGAAATAAGTAATAAAATACATAATACAGAAATAATTAATTTAAGATTATTTAAAATTAAGATTATTATTAGAAGTGTCTGTTTGTCTGTCTGTTCGTTTGGACACGCGTCACTGCCAAAGTACTCCGTTCACAATAAAAAAAATTAGATAGAAATAGATATATAGATTCAGATGATTTTATTAATAAATATTTTTTACATTTAATTTTCGCGGACGTAGTCGCGGGCACAGCTAGTCAAAAATAAGTAAAGCATAGACCCTTCCTTGGTTTAGAGCTTACTAAATTTTTAAACGTCCCCAATACTTCAATATTATTGTCCAGACTTAATATCTTCAGTTTAAAATTTAATAATTTGTCGCTCTTTCGACGGAAGAGGGGTTCCCAACACGGTTTAACTGATCACCATGATCATTGGCCCACCTTAGTATTTTTTCATATCGAAAGTTTCTATGCTATCCGTTTTAAAAGAAGTCGACAAAAGATGGCGCTACACATCACCTTCAAAACTTGTATATTTGAACATGGAGAATATTTATACGTGTTGCATTTATTATTACAAAATATATATATATATTGGTTTTTTTATATTTTTTTATAATATTGCTTAAATGGGCATAAACATTTTTATAAACGACTAACAATCGCCTGTAACTCTGTCTCTTTTTGTATCTTTATTAATGACTAGCCTCTGCCCGCGACTTCGTTCGCGTGGAATAGTTACTTTGGGCTAACGCTAACACGCAGCGGAAGCTCACAAGACGGAAAAAGACCCGATTTTTAAACATTCTTCATTGGTGCTCCGCTCCTATTGGTCTTAGCGTAATGATATATAACCTTTCTCGATAAATGAGCTATATAAAACTGAAAGAATGTTTCAAATCGGACCAGTAGTTCCTGAGATTAACCCCTACAACGTCACAAACTCACAAATTCACAAACTTTACCTCTTTATAATATTAATATGCTCGTAGATGATGTCATTATCTTCAAGTTACTCAAACGGCTTATCTAACGCATACTTATATCTTTTATAGCTCATGTATTATTTAGCTATATTATATTTATATAATATTTAGCTATTATTAGCTATATTATAAAAAAAAGTCAGGGCAGTCATAACTGCCGAAAGAAATGAAAACTCAAAACAATGAAATAAATGTGTTCTCTTTTGAATTTTCATATTAATTATAGTTTGAATAGCAATATTTAAATTTCAGAATTTGTTTATTGAAATTATTAACATTAGCGTGGTTTTCATATCTATTGGCTCTCGGAGCAATAATTATATAATTTTTATGAATTCTATCGATCAATGAAACGTATGATGAGCCGCAAAATATCAATATTACATGTACACAGGCCCCTATACTACGTGTCGCTAGTCAGACGCAAGCCGCGCCAGCGCAATATGGCCGGTAATGCTGACGTAGACATCACGCGAAATTACAAATTTATCTCCTGCCAAAAATACCGCTCAGCGCCCAAAGAATTTTGCACTTCGATAAATCATTTAAACGCTAGTATTAAATGGTTGAATTATAAAACTTTTACCAATCCATTATCAAATCAAACTTCAAACGTTACGGATTCATCTTGCATTGATAATAAATTTTCATAGTCGAGTCTCGTTCTTTGTTCTCACTTAACGCAACACATACACTACGTAACGTGTCATGACATTATGAAATTATAAATTACCTCCTGCCAAAAATACCGCTCAACATGCCTAAAAAGTTTTCACTGTAAAAAAATATTAAAATCCATTCAGTATTTTTCCATGAAAGGATAACAAACATCCATTCAACTTCACAAAAGTGTTTCCTTTGTAATATTATTAAGATTCTTAGTGAAACAAATTTGCCACAAACCTATATAAGCCACGGCGATCAATACCACCAATCTTCATAAAACCTAACCGAAACAGTCAAGAATGTCGAACGGCGAGACCCTGCCACGGTAGTTTTGTCTGGGGAGTGCGCAAAATGCACGCAGAGACGGCATTACGGGGGGATGCAATGTACCGTGAAATATTGAGAGGGTCATTGTTCAGCGATGCCCAAACTTTTTTCCATACTGTACAAAATTATTATCTATACTAGCGGGCCGGGCGGACGTTGTCCTGCCTTTAAGTCAACCGCAGCGCCACCAACCGGGTCCAATTGTGAATCTAAACCATTCTCGGATCCACTGGAACACGCACACAAAATTTCATCAAAATCGGTCCAGTCGTTTAGGAGGAGTTCAGTCACATACACACGCACACAAGAAATATATATATTAAGATATATAAAACAAATTCGGTTTAGTTACATCATTTATGATTTGATATGGTTTTATTGAAGTAAAACTTCTTTAGGCGCGACTAGGAGGTAACTGGACGACAATGCAACGGAAGTCCGTTACAGCAATATGGCGTCACGTTTCTGTACCATCCGATTTTTAATTATTTTTGATTTTGTCAATAGATAGTTCATGTACAAATCATAAAAAAAAATTTAAATAAATAACAATAAAAATCATACCATACAATTAATTATGTATACGTGGGCGCGCGACCGTGCTGCCTCTGGTTTCAATGTAAGTAAGTAACAAATTAAATGAAAGCTTCATTATCTGTAGTGCTATCTATCAACGAATTCGGAAATTAAATAACACAGGAAATAATACGTCTTTACCTATGAAATTGCCGTTCTGCAGTACTGGCCATTTCGAATCAAAATAATTTTTGTTTGGCTAAGAATTCTAATTTCAAATTAATTTTATTTTAAAAACATGGAATTCTTTTTCCAAACGTAGTCATTTGTTTATTGATTAGTGTTACATTTTCATCGCATTTCAATCTTTTTTATCATCATGGATACGTTAAAAATTCGAGTAATTATGGAATATAAGTACCGTCGTGGCAGCAACGCCGCACAAGCGGCACGCAACATCAACGACGTTTACGGAGCTAACACTACAAAGCAACGCACCACCTGTTATTGGTTTGCTCGCCTCCGTTCTGAGAATTTCGACCTGAATAATGAACCTCGCGATCGTCCGAAGACTTTGGTCGACAATGACGAATTAAAGGCGATTGTGGTAGCTGATGATACACAATCTACGGCTGAATTAGCAGCAGCTTTCGACGTTAGCGTCAAAAAAATATATTGGCCCATTTGCGTCAAATTGGCAAGTTAAAAAAGCTTGACAAATGGCTGCCCCACGAACTCAATGATCGCCAGCGCGAAGTACGCGTCGAGACGTGCCTTGCACTGCTCAATAGACACACAAATGAAGGAATTTTGAACCGCATTGTTACCTGCGATGAAAAATGGATTCTGTTTGATAACCGCAAGCGCTGAGCAAGTTGGTTGGATCCTGGTTCAGTACCTAAACAACGCCCTAAACGAAAACTTACCCCTAGAAAAGTGATGGTCACTCTTTGGTGGTCTAGCGCCAGTGTGATTCATCACAGCTTCTTACTAAACGGGGTGAGCATTACTGCAGATGTGTACTGTGAAGAAGTGAACACAATGATGGAGAAGCTGGCACATCTCCAACCAGCATTGGTCAATCGCTCGTCTCCGCTGCTCCTGCACGACAACGCACGACCTCATACTGCACAGCAGACGGTCTCCAAGTTGCAAGAACTGGGGTTGGAAGTTCTCCGTCATCCGCCCTACTCACCAGACCTTGCGCCTACAGACTACTACTTTTTCCAGAATTTGGATAACTCCTTGGCGGGAAAAAATTCAGTACCCGAGAGACAGTACAAAATGCCTTTGAAGAATTTGTTGCCTCCCGTCCAGCTGATTTCTATAAGAAGGGCATCAATAAACTGCCACTGCGTTGGCAAAGATGCATTGATTGCATGGGTGATTACTTCGATTAATACAAATAAAAAATACATGAAAAAAATTCGTTTCAATTTTTTCATACAAAACGGCAATTTCATAGGTAAAGACCTAATATTATTAGCAACTCTTTGTTATAAAGTAAATAAAATAGAGAAAAGTACGAACAAATTACTATCTTATAACGCCAAAGAAGTTTTACTTTAATCGTGTGTGACGGTTACATGCACTCATTATTTATTCATAATCCTGTGTTATTTGACTCTATATTTTGTAAGATCGGTGATGTTTTACACAATATAGTTTGGTTATTGTGTACAAGTGAAGTGGATGGGAAGTAATACTACGGAGCATGCATTCTGACTTACCACAAAAACACCCAAGAAAGTTCTAACAAGACGACCATGACAATGGCCGTAATAATCTACTAGAAGATTGGTCCCTAAAAAGAAAAAACCTATAGTTTCTTTTAAATTATAATACGGACTATTTTGATAAAACCTTTTTAATTTTGATTTACTATATGATAAATAGGTCGCTCCTTAGATAATTTGTTGTACAAATCAATTAGCAGATTGAAGCCGTGTTTATATATTTTAGTAAGTTTCGCTCTTGTAACACCCACGTTCTCCTTTGTGTTGAGTATTGGAATTACGCGTATCTTTTAGTTTCATTAAAGTATGTTTATCCTGATATATTACTAGGAACTATTTATAAGTTTCCTTAAAAGACTCTCTTACGGATTGCCTCCGATACAGATAATTTACAAACACGTAATACACGTTTCTAGCATGTCAATACTCAATTTATTTCAGATGCGTTTCCCCACACTTCTAATGAGAAGTTTAGAGTAAAATGGAAGTACGCGTAACGAAGTGACAATAATGTGTTTCTACCGACCAAAGGTTTCAACTTTACTAAGACATCATTTGCACAACAAATTTTCTACAAGTTTCTCTTTCCAACACCGTATTTATTGGAAAGTCATAATTACTTCTATGAATATTTATTCTAATTAAAATGTAATTGTAATTACATAGCTCTTCAAATCAAATATCTAAAATGCTTTATTCAATCTAGGCTCTGAGAAGTCACTTATGAACGTCTAATGTCGAGTAGAACTGGTAAGAAATTCGATCTGGTTTATCTTTTCATTATACACTAGCCTCTGCCCGTGACTTTATTCGCGTGGAATAGTTACTTTAGGCTAACGCTATCACGCAGCGGAAGCACTCGAGTGGAAAAAATACCGATTTTGAAATACTCTTCATTGGTTCTCAGTTTCTATTGGTCTTAGCGCGATGATATATAACCTATAACCTTCCTCGATTAATGAGCTATATAGCACTGAAAGATTTTTTCAAATCGGACAATTAGTTCCTGAGATTACCCCCTACAACGTCACAAACTTTACCTCTTTATAATATTACTAGCCCCTGCCCGCGACTTCGTTCGCGTAGTAATAGTTACTTCTCTGGGCTAACGCTGACATGCAGCAAAAGCTCTCAAAAAGAAAAAAACATCTCGATTTTGAAACATTTTTCATGTGTGCTCCGCTTCTATTGGGCTTAGCGTGATGATGATAGCCTATAACCATTATCGATGAATAAGCTGTATAACACTGAAAGAATTATTCAAATCGGACCAGTAGTTCCTGAGATTACCCCCTACAACACCACAACGCCACAACGTCACAAACTCACAAACTTTACTTCTTTATAATATTAGTATAGATTAGTATTAGTATAGATAACATAACACAACATATTTTTAAGAACATACATAGTTATAGACATAGATAATTACATTACTTACGGAAAGCTATATTGAAATACAATATTATAGGTTACATACTTCACAAGTTCGGCCTTGTGTGGAATATTGTTCGCACCTCTGGGACGGTTCCGCCAAATACCTACAAGATGCCCTGGAAAGGTTGAAGAGAGGGGTTGTCCGAATTTTAAAAAATTCAGACATAACAAAATATATAGAGCCGCTTAGTTGAGTAGAGACATTGCCTCACTGAGTGTGTTCTACTGTTTATATATGGGGAGTTTTATGAAGAGATATAAAATTTAATCCCTTCCTCTTCTTATAATACCAAAACAGGGGGGGGGGTTTGGAGAAATATTTTTACGAAAAATCTATGGGGAAAAAAAAAAAAATTTCACAACCTTTTATCTCTGAGGAAAGAAAAAATATGGAAAAATCTCCCGGCCAGGTTATTCCTTCTTTCTAAAAAAAAGGGTTTTTTAAAGAAAAAGAAAGGAGAAATATATAAGGGGGGAGGAGAGGGGGGAGGGGGGGGGGAGGGGGGAGAGAGTGTTTTGGAGGAGCTGTGGTTTTATAAAAAACAGTACCACAAAAAGAAAAAAAAAAAAAAAAAAAGTTAAAGTTACAATAACAGCTTACGTACTATTTTTTTATTTCAACATTATTCAGGAACCCCAATTCTCTATTTACTTCGTACGATTACATTACTATAAAAATATTTAGGGACTACTAATTAAAATACGGTACCCAGGATTCTCATATACTACTCTCAACTTATTACTTCTTATTTGTTTTGCGCGTCGCTTACAAAAGGATTCCGGTAAATCTCATTTAAGGGGTAGGAGGAATTAATAAAAATCTTACAATGTTTATACATATATTTCGTTCATAATTTTTGTTTTTTATCCATTTTATGAATTGTTTTTAATAAATTATTCTCATATTTAGTCGGTAGGTTTTAACGGATACTTTTAAAAACTTGTTTATTTTATTTTTGGCAACCAATCTCCTTAGTAAACTATTACTGCCATTGTCGAGTAGGTAATGATATTACAATTTTCTTGCGATCATTTCAATGAACTAACAAGGTGGTGGCCGTCTTGTTAGAACTTTCCAGAGAGTTTTTAACTCAAAAGTGACTCAAAAGAAAAAAAAGTCGTGGCAGTAAGTTGTAAGGGCTGCCGACAGAAGTGAAAACTCAAAACAATAAAATAACTGTGTTCACTTTTGAATTTTCAAATCAATAAATTTATTACCATTAGTCTGGGTTTCACATCTATTGGCACTCCGCACAATAATTATATACAGTTTATTACTTCATGAGACATATGATGGGTTGTACAAGATCAATACCAAATATCAATATTACGAAACACAAGCCGCCGTACCACGCGTACTGGCATGTCATGACGCGATATTATAACTTTATGTTCTGCCAAAAATACCGCTCAACGCGCCTAAAGAAGTTTTCACTTTAAAAACTGAGTTATTTATTACTGAATCATTACATAGTATAAAACAAAGTCCCCTACCGCGTCTGTCTGTCTGTTCACGATAAACTCTAAAACTGCTGAACGGATCTTCATACGGTTTTCACCAGTGGATAAAGTGATTCATGAGTAACGTTTTGGTATATAATTTGTCAAGGTTTTTTTTTATAATCAGGGCGGGATTATAAGATATATAAGGTTATAGAACTTTACTAATTTCGATAGCTGAATAGATAATATTAATAAACTAGTTGTACCCGCAGCTCCGCACGCGTTTTTTTAAATTTGTAGTAAAGATATATAAAATTGTGAGACCGTGTATAATTATAGAAATGCTCTTTAAAAACAATTGTAAGTACGATACGCACGTCCCTTACAGTAACATGTAACGTATACATTAGACATATAAATACTAACAGTGTGGCAAATGAGGTTTATCATCAGCAACATATTTGGAACCTTATCCCCTCAGTGCTCACTTATATTTTATAAAGAACTAATGAAACAATGACTTAAAGATAGATAACGATATAATATGCCCATATTATCAATAAGTAATGAGTTTATGGTCTAATATCTTATTAGAAAGACCCCTTCTATCTATAAAATTACTATTAATAATTATAACGTTGAATTGTAATGTTATTTTGATATTACATACAGACACTTCATTTTTATTATATGTATAGATATAGATATTCGTACTTTCTCGTAGATTTCAAAAATCTTACTTACTACAGTATTCTAATCGACCTCACTCCTTCCACAAAATATGTTATGTTATCCGACAAATCACAGGACTCATTACCTTTATACGTTTCTTTTCCCTTTTCCCTTCATACGTTCTCCAGTTAGTCTAGAAATAATATAGACGAGAAAACTGTAATATGGTCGTTAATAAAACCTTATTGGACGTCGTACAGGCGTCGGGCGAGAGGCCACATAAACGAGGCTTAGCCAACTACAACCTCTCTTTTGAGACGAGGCAGTTTCTGACAGCTGCCAAATGCGCCCGAACACATTAGGGCGAGTTTTAACCCATTTCTAAATGAGACGATTTGTAAGCGGCGCGGTCGTTTGGGATTTCATTGGAGTACAAACTTGTACCAATTAAATGAATTATGTTTTTATTTTTATACTAGCTGTGGACGCGACTCCGTCCGCGTGGAACCTAAGGCAAAAAAAATTGACTAATAAAATAATTTCAATGTATTGGTCCATTTACTTATCTACTTATCTTTCATACTTAAGTCGTGTAGTCATTAAAATTATAATAAACTAGCGGGCCCGGCTGACGTTGTCCCGCCCTGATTCCCCCCCCGCTCCCACCTTTGATAGAGTGAACCGATTTTAAAATGTTTTAGTGACCTTACTGGGAAAGGAATATTCCTACCATATTTCAAGTCGCTACGCCTTATGGTTCAGAGATATTGAAACTAAGACATTTGTGGGTTTTATATATATGGATAACCTTTGATAAAGTGAACCGATTTTAATGAAACCAAGACTAAATGTTACTCGAGGATATGCTTTATGATTTTCTTCGTGAGGTTTTATTGTGAACGCGGCAATTTAGCAATGATTGATGATGTTCAAACAAACAGACAGATAGACATTTCTAAAAATGATTGAAATGTATTTTGATACTTATTCAAAGACACCTGCAAACAATTTTTTTTCTCAAAAATCTAAAAAGTACAGACACGTTGGATTTGCATTCTTATTATATGTGTAGAAAAATAATCTCGGGATAAATTGAATTACTTACGGTATACATGTTGATACAAATATATCCAACGCGTGCACGTCAAGTGCGAAAACAAATCTCGATTAGGGGACGTCCACTAATAACGTGAGAGGTTTACTAATTAGTGGGCTACCTCTTACTGGAGATGGGGACAAATTTCACGACATCTCACCAGAGAAGTAGGGGGTGTCAAAAAGCCCTCAAAAATACCTCACTTAACGTAGTGGACGAACAATTACTAACAAAAATCTATACGATAAAGCTGACCTACAATATCCAAAGACATATAAATGGGTCGGACAAAGTCAAACGATAAATGGATATAACATATTGTAGTCCGGTGAAGCTGTTAAGACCTTGCTAGGTCAATAGCGTAGTCAGTTCGAGAAAAAATGATATAACATACTCTTTCTTACACATTGAGATGGATACTGGCAGACGCCAAATGCCCTACACGACCACTCCGAAAGTAGGTTATACGTAAACAAGACACAATTTCTTCAAGAATTACTGCTGACATTTCTTAGCTTCAAAGTAAAATATATGTGCTATCTGGAACAACATTAGTGTCAGTTATTATAATATGCCTTTGCAATTACACTCTATAAATAAGAGTATTCGTCGAGTATTACTTTTCTATGAACAATGTTTATTTATCAATAAGGGTTCCATATCATATCATCACGAGAATTCTCAATAGTTCTTTACATTTTTACTTTTTTACCGGGTTGTTATTGCCGTCTCTAAGATTTATTGTCAGGAATTTTTAGTGAAAAATCACGACACGGTTTTCACATTTATTTTATAAGGAGACTAAGTAAGTCACTAACCTTCAAGATCGTTAAGATTAAAAGACCTTCACTTAATGGTTTAGAGATTAGTTCAAGAACTCATTACGCCCTCGTTTAACGAGGATCAAACAAAAATCATATAAAAAGTGTTGCAAAAATGGAAGGCGAGGATTCCTACAAATGGTTCTAAGAAATACTGTTAATTATTGAAAAAATGGAAATTCGAGTCGGTAATTCTTTAAATCAATAATAATTAAGATATTGATAGAAAAAAAAATTTTATATATATAAATTTTCTGTCCGTGTATATGTGACTGAACTCCTCCTTAACGGCTGGATTTTGATGACTTTTTTTTTGTGTATATTCTTGTGTATTCGAAAATAGTTTTTATTCAGAATTGAACCCAATAAGTGGCGCTGCGATCTGATACTAGGATATTTTTTTAGGACAGGACTTTTTGTAGGACAACGTCGACCGAAAACGCTAGTATAAAATAAAGAGCAAACCTTTAATTTCATATTTCCTAAAAGAATCCACGTTTGGAAAAAGGTTTAAAATACAATTTTTAATCGGGAAGTCTAACTATATTTCATAGTTTGCGAATAAGATTTGGAATTGTGAAAAAAAATTAGATTCCAACAAAAAAAATAACTATATTCATAAATAAATTCAAGGTATCGAAAATGTCATACATAACACAGACCCAATGCAACAATTAAGTAAGGAACAAATTAAGTTTACTATTGCTTTAAAGAAAATTCCAGATGTACATGCTTTACGAGTTAAGCTTCACACAGTACATCAACATCATGTACAAGTATATGGGTGTATCTGTACAGAATAGACAAAACAAAAATGCTTTTACAAAATACAATAGTTCGGAACAGTAAGTATAATTTTCTCCCGCATCCGAGTCTGTTGGTTCTCAAGACAATACAGTACAACTTCGTTTGTGCAGGATTAAAATTTAATTAAAAGAGTCCGTGGAAACGACATCTCTCCTTAATCCTCACTAATGAGGGAGGAAATTGGTGTAAATATTATATGGCTGTTAAAGGTGGATGGTGCACCGTAAAGTTTTAGTTTTACTCTCGTAATTCCTTTGGTCTGGAGAACAAGAGAGTACTTGTGATAACTTTTCCTGCTTTAAAAAAGATTATCGCAATACAGGGATCTTCTTTACACAAACTCCTTTTCTTTTAGGTGGAGAAATCCTGCATGGACATTTTATCCTCTCGAGGAAGAGAGTGGATAGTATGAACTCTTACTGACTAAAACCCCACGGTGTACATCCGCTATTATAGTGGGGCGGCACGAGATCTCTAAAAAATTCATAGTGCCGCCCCAACGTGTGTACTGTACATATTGGTAGTTTCCTCCGTCCGCCGGACCTATGCAATGAGAAGATGGGACCCAGACCCGGCTACATTTGCACAAAATCTCCTACCACAAACCTATTAACGTCTAGAAAAATGTATTTCTATACATGAAAACAATGATAACTTCTAGAGTTTACTGGTATCCCTTAGTAATACGCCCAGGGTATATGATTCACTAAATAAGTCGTTACATTTCAAAATAAGTTAAATTAAATTTTAGTCAATCTTAATATTTTACGGTACTTTTCAAGATCTATAAATTTTGTACTTATAAAATATGAAGATAATAAAAAAAACTAAAAACCTTATGGACGGAAAAAATTGAACTTCGTTCTTGGTATGTAAAAACGGGAAATCGTAAAAAAATATAACATGTTATGAGAACGATAATAATTGGCTTTAGCTCATATTGAAATGTTACTTTTTATTTTGTAATTTTGAATTTTTTTACCAGTATCAAGTGAAATGCTTAACAAACTGGTTATACTTTTGAAATGAACGAGAACCTGAAATTCAATAAATATGATTAGATTTTAAACCATTTCTAAATTAACTCGCCCACTATTTATCATTCAAAGCGACGCTATCTATGTTACTGAATGGCGTTGATTAAAGAGGTCAATTCTGGCTAATAGTTGAATCCTGAACGTTCGACGAAAACTCGATCACGTCCGATCACGGACATAATTAAATTCTGTTCCCTGATAATCGAATGAACTCGATTAAAAGGTATTTTTGTCTGGTCAAACGCGGAATTAAACGCCCGGAATATGGAGGGTGATAATTACGATCTTCGTAATTACATTCCACGCTATTGTTATTTTTTATAGTACGGCAAAATTACTGTTACCCTGCCTGATAATAAGCACATTCAGAATCAAACATATTCAATTTGAGCCCTAAAAAGGCGCTTATGAACGTCAAAACTACCATCGCTTCATAAAACAACACAGACATCAAGAAGAACCGGCTAAAAATTTAATCGAATTTAACTTTTTAACATACATTACACATATATTTAAAATATATTATACGTTACAATCATTTTTAGTGTATGCACACAGCAAGGAGTTAATTCCAGAAATCACAATCGTTTACGCCTTTGACACCAAAACCCGCTGTACATGGCGCTTAAACTGACGGTCTGGCAAATCAGTAACATGCTTTAAGACTGTTATAAAACCTAACATTAACACTTAAAAGGCTATTACTAATTTTACTGAGTAATACGTAGTAGAGTAAGGCTCTAGTAATTAGATCATGCCAGTCTTTTACGAAATCTAGCTTTTCAAATTTTTGAAACATACAATACTAGCGGGCCCGGCAGACATTGTCTCGCTCTGATTATGAAAAAATCCTTGACAAATTATATACTAAAACGTTCCTCGTCAATCACTCTATCCACCTGTGAAAACCGCATGAAAATCCGTTCGGTAGTTTTTTTAAGTTTATCGCGAACAGACAGACAGACAGACGCGGTAGGAGACTTTGTTTTATACTATGTAATGATATTATCAAGAATGTATTGGGAGAGCAGATTTAAGATACCGAATTCTGGAAACTGAAACAGTACAATCCAAAAACAATTGCGACCACCGAGAAGAAGACTATGCATTGGAATCGCTGCTGTCATACTGGTTCGCGTAAATGTCTCTTCACATTACCCTTGAAGCACTCCAAATCATAGGAAGAACGGGACACAATGGCCGGGAGATTGTTCCACAGCTTCACGATACAGCAAAGGTACGAGGTTGCGAACTTTTTAGTTCGTGCCCAAATATAATTTACCGTAAAACTGTGTCTTTGAAGCCCAGTGCGTGTGCTTTGGTTGTGGAAAGCACAGTGATTTAATTAAATAGCTTTATAATATATTCGAACAGAATATATTTTCGACACTTTAATAATTTGATGTGTTTTAAAATCATGATGCATATATTTATATCTTCAGGAACTTGATGTCAGTGACTTCATTCTCTTTAAAATTGTTCCATTGGACTGGACTATCTTTTATTTTTAAACTGGCTTGTGTTCGTTTAAATGTAGATCTGACCTACACCTCGGGAATAATACTTTTTAGTAATTTGTTTTTGGCTGAACTGGCTATTCTGGCTATGACCTTTTCTGTATCCCTGACGAGATTTATATATCGGGGAGTTACTAATGACCTCAAACCCCATTGGTTAAAGTTATCGGCTGTTTATGCATAACGACACTATTTACCCCAGTTTGAGACGTCATCACCTGTTTACGTATTCTGATTATTATTGGCTGTCAACTTTGACTGATTGCCTTAAAAGGCGACCGACAACTAGATACTGGGCATTCTCGCTCGGACTGTTGGGCTTGTCACATCTCCGGATAATTCGTAACTACCTTCAGTGTTCATTTCTGTATCAGCTAAATTCTTAATCGATTGTTTAAATCATAATAGTAAAATAATCATGACGTCACTATGGACGATGTCATACTTTCACACGGACGCGATTCTATTTCCATCCCGACATCTTTACATAGTATAAAATGAAGTCGCTTCCGCTGTCTGTTCCCCTAGATATTTTAAACTATTCAACGGATTTAATACAGTTTTCAGCAATAGGTAAAGTGATTCAATAGGAAGGTTTATATGTATAGTACATACATATTATAGTACAAAAAAGCCGAAAAATTCAAAGATTTGTTTTGTGATGTCGTAACAAACATAGTTTTGTGCGCTCTAATCACAAACGCCGGCTAAACCTTACGAGATAGATCAAATTAATGTACGGAATTGTATAACTTAAAAGAAATTGATAAAAAAGTCCGTGATGGTATATATTCATCTCTAAAAGATAAGCCATAGTAATAATTTTTATATTTTTAGAAAAATAACTATATGTTATTTACCAAGCTATTTAATACAATTTAGTATTTACTTAACATCTACAACCCTTTTACTGATTTTAAGTTTCACTTAGTTTAACCTGAGGAAAATGTGGAAAATCGTAATAATGTGTAGTCTATATAATAACTATGAAAATTCCTCTATCCGCCAGTAAAAGTCTAGTGAAACTCGGTTCATATGTTTCAAAGGTCAACCCAAACAAACAACAGTAATAGGTACATATAGACTGGCATCATAATTTGAACATTCAAGATGGTATTAGTATTATCTATTTATTTTATACTAGGTGTGCCCTTCCGCGTGGAACCTAATGTAAAGAAACAGTGACGAATGACGTCTGAATGTATTAAATCCATGTACTTATCTACATTTTTCTCGTACTTAAGTCACGTCGTCATTAAAATTACAATAACTTTTGATAGAGTGAACCGACTATAATGAATCCAAAACTAAATGTTACTCAAGAACATGCTTTATGATTTTCTTGGCTTTATCGTGAACACAGTTTAGCAGCGATTCGTGTTCAAACAAACAAAAATCTACAAAGTACAAACACGTTAGATTTACATTCTTATTATGTGTATCGAATCTACTTCAAGTCCAGTACAAGTAGCATGAAAGTTTGAGTATCATTTTCTAACAGTCCACTCCGCCTATACCATCGCCATTTTGTATTACATTGTTTGTTCAATTTATAACCAAGAGGAGGCCTCAAGAGACGCATTTTTAAGGTGCAAACTCAAGAATAGACGGGACACTCTTATTGGGATGCAATAAAGGTTATTTTACAATTTGCGTACATACAATGGTAAATTTGTGGGGCGTGTTGAAATAATGTTATGGTCTCAACACCTGAGAAGTTCAATTGTCTCGGTCTTCGTTATCTTAGAATTGGAAGCGTTTCTTTATTTAGGTTATCGGATGTATTTCCTTACGAATGAGAATGGAACGCGCTCTTGGCTTAATCTGATACCCTGGTAGTTTTAAAGCAATATGTTAATCTATTTTTTTAACTTTATTTTTGGCAACCAATCTTTCAAATTATTACTGCGTCAAATAGTTAATATTATTACAAGTTAATGCCGTGCGATCATTTCAATGTCATTGTTAATGTTCCAACAAGATGGTGGCTCGCTTGTTACAACTTTCCAGGGAATTTTTGTGGCATCTCAGAGTTCATGGTCCGTGGTATTATTTTCCATTCACTTCACTTATGCACAATAACCAAACTATATTACATAATACACCGCCAATTTTACACAACATAGAATGAAATAACACAAGATTATGAATAAAATATAAAAACCACTATATGACAGACTAAGATCCCGCCAAAAACTCCTATAAATAGTTTAACGAGTTAACTCTATATTATATAATATCGGCGGCATTTTACATAATATAGTTCGATTATTGTGGACAAGTGAAGTAGATAATAAAACTTGCTTCTGGATATATTCAGGATAACATTAGGGGTAAGATGTGGCTTTATAAGTTTCATGACTGTTACAAGCTTGTTGTGTCTACTATCTGTAGAGGTGTGCTCGCCACCAGTCCATCTTGCAGAGCTCAAAATCAGGGATAACTCGATATGGGTTGGATGAAGGCACTCTAGAACACATTTTTTTCAATGGCCCCAATTTAGAATTGTATGATATTTTTTACTTAACAATACGTTTATGTTCGTCAGATTTTTCCAAATGCACAAAGGTGTGTATTCTCTCCTTTTATCAATGGCTAATTTTATAAGTTTTAACAAAATTAAACTTTAACATAACACAATACCTAAAGGTAATTATTATGTAAATATATATTTCTTTAAAGCATGATGCTTGTAAGTGTTGAGTCTGTCTTTGTCTATTTCAGTGGCCTAATCTGGAAGAACTAAATTATATAATAAAAATTTAACACTAACTATAAAGTAACCCTCCCATGACCGAATTGACAGTGGTAGAATTCGTATCTATGAAACTCCAATATTAGAAAATTAAAGTTTAAGTTTGTGATTTTGGGTGTTTGGGGTAATCTCTGGTACTACCTACTGATCTGATTTTGAAAATTCTTTCAATATTAGAAAGGCATATTAGAATTCACATTTTATTTTGGTAAATATATATTTTCAATAATTCATCACAATAAATGTAATTAAAATTATCAAAATTCTATAATACGCCGTGCGTTGCTAGAATGATTTGAAATAAAGGAATAAAATTAATTACTGTTACATAAGATAAGAAAATAAATGCTACAATTACTAATTACAAATTACTAAAGTTATTAGATACAGGTTTCATGTATACTTTACAAATTCTTATTAAAACAAATACCTAAATCAAAATGAAAATTTCATGGAGATAAAGTTTACTTTTTACAACATATTACTTGATGGAGTTGATTAGATAATGGGAAATAAAAACTATAAGCCGGTAAAATTATTACGTTGTTGTGAGGATAATCAATGGGGCGCAGAGTTGAGGGCTAGACCAGCAACCCAGGGGATACAGGGAAGACATTTCTTGCTAATATATATATAGGACAGTTTGGATTCACAATTGGACCCGGTAAGTGTCGCTATAATCGGGATCTAGGTTTTTTAAGATTGTTCGCGTTTGAAAATTAAATTGGAACCGGTAATAATCGATTTGGCGCAGACGAAGTTGCGCGGGTTAGCCAGTTTCTTATAAAAATATGATTCATATCGTACATTTTTGATGCTAGTAGTATAATTTTGAGAAATAGCGACCGAAGTTGACGCAAACGCAATTATCTTTTCAATTGAAAAGCGTAGCATAGAGTTCGAATTAAGATACAAGCAATTAGATCAAGTCAAAGGGGCCGCCGCGCCGCTTTGTCAGATTTGAAGCATTTCTAATTTTAGTCTTTTGTCAATATTTTATTTGAATAGGACGAAAGTTAAACTTTCGTTAATTATACAATGTCGAGTTACACAATTTAATATTTTCAAAGTCACAAGTCAAAGGGAAATTTTGAAAACTTTCCAGACATCATTTTTTGTGATGCGATGAGATTTACTATAATAATGTATGTGGTATTTATTATTATTATTTTATAATTGTTTTTGTCTGTAATTATCTTGATTTCCAAATGGCTAAAAAATTTTTGTATTTTTTGCAAAGATTTTGCAAAGATTGCAGCGTTATAAGATGTTCAGAATCTGCATCTGCATAATTAAAATAATGCAAAATATTATACAATACGAGCGGGCCTGGCGGACATTGTCCTACCTTGATAATAAATAAAAAACCTAAAAGTCAACCGCAGCGCTACTTACCGGGTCCAATGGTGACTCTAAACCATTCTTGAATCCACCTGAACACACACAAAAAAAAATCATCAAAATCTATCCAGCTATTTAGGATGAGTTCAGACACATACACACGTACAAAAGAATTGTATATATAAAGATGAAGTCAAATGACGTAAGTTTATGAATAAAAAATAAAGGCCGCAAATTGAAAGTCTAAGACCATGCTGAAAACTATAAGTTAACGTATTTGTATTTCACTGTACATAAAGAAACACTAAATACGCTTATAGAGTGTTTTATTAAAAAATGATGACGTTTTGTTAATACACAGCTACGAATTTTCATACACGTAGATGCATTACCGGCCTCCTATCCGCCGCCGGGGGTGCTTCATGAAATATAACATTACACATGCAAATGTATTCACCGTTCTCCAAAGAGCTATATCCGAGGACATACAGACCAGCGTTCTGTGTCTGGACGCCGCGACTCTTACAAGCGTGATAAAGGTCGCCACTTAACCACATGTTTTACATTTTAACTTAAATTCTCTCTGAATTATATTGTTATTAGATTTGAAAGATTAGATTTTGAGATTAGATTTAAATAATAAAAAAACAAAGCAGAGATTTTTATATTCTTTAATCCTAATAATAGTATTAATTTTAAAATCTAAAAACAATATAATTAAGAGTTGAGTTGAGTTGATGGTGAAGAAAGGTATCATGAGGAAACAAGCTATTAAAATGAGTCTCTAAAAGCATACAGCATAATCAGTACACCAGCCCAAAGTGAGCTCAAAAGCAATGAAACCGCTGTTTTATATTTTTCCCACATACGGTGGTACTGTAGGAATATTTCTCAGGTTCTTGTTTCCTCATGATACCTTTCTTCACCATGAACAATTTAAAATAATAAATGTACATGAAATCCAAAAACTTCAAGATTACATGTCGGACCACGAACCTGCGGATATCGAATTAATATTCCGCCAGTCAAAACACTCGTCCATTATGACAACACGATTCTAATGCAGTTTGGATATTTGTCTTTTCACCACAATGATACTGTAAATATCAAATCTCTACACTCTTTACGTGGAGTTAGATTAACAAATTATATTAGAAAAATTAATATGAAAAATATTTTATACGAAAAACAGATCTACTGACATACTATTTAAAAGTATGTTTTTTTGGTACACTCGAAACTTAGGAGTATTTATTGAATTATAAAATCTATATATATATATATAATTTTTTTGTCCGTTTATCCTACACGGCTCAAAAGATTTTGATGATTCAAGAATGGTTTAGATTTACAATCGGACCCGATAGGTGGCGCTGCGGTTGAATTTTAGGATTTTTTTTATTATCAAGGCAGGACAACATCCACCGGGTCTGCTAGTAGATATTGTATACTTTGGCTCCGACTTATTGAAATTCTAATAAAACTATGTACCGAAAGAAAATTGATTGTTTTATTTAGTATTCTATATTTTTTTATATTTAAATAGCATAGAAAGCTCCTTCAGTAGGAGTGTTCATTAAATACATTTGAAATTTAAACACAACATTCACATTGACACGCACGGTCGTATTCTGTTTGTTTGAAAGCCTACAAAAGATTTATCAGCGTGCCCGATCACATTATGAGCCCGTGATTTCCCGCTGTAATTTAGATGTTATACAAACATAACACAAAGCGTAGAGTCATATAAACGACCTTTCATTTGAATTCCCCTTTCATTAACGCATTACGTCGCGTAATCGTTTTCATTTTATTACACTGATTTAAGTATATCTTAAAATGTTTGTGATGTATCATAATATACGAATGTGTACACGTCACATATGTTGTTGTTGTGTCAGGCTAATATCCAAAAGGGATAAATCTATAAGAGATATAGAAGCACAAGGACTTCTGTTAATTTTTGCAAAAGACATTTGAAACTAACTTAAAAGTGACCAGCTGTAGTAGCGATTACATTTGCTACAAAATTGTTATTGCAGGGAATTGATGTACACAATATTTAAAATTGAGTGACGTAAAGGACTGATATACATAGTAGCACACCGTGATGTTTAGTTAGTATGACTCTTGTATTGTCTTGTAGTGCATCATTCGTGGTTTATATCTTTAAAATATGCTTATTTAATAGCACTCGATGAGCACCTTTGAAAACATTATTCGTATCAACATTGTATTGCTTTTCTTCTGTTTCTTTTTGAAGTAAATCTTCGTATATGACGGCTTTGAAATTCTGATCGGCAACCTCTTTGTATGACAAAAAGTGGTGGGGGTGAACACTGTGTCGGATAGAGTGTTGAAAACACCGGTTCGCATCCGATCACCGAAGTTAAGCAACGTCGGGCGAGATCAGTACTTGGATGGGTGACCGCATGGAACCACCGTATGGCATTTCTCTTTGTTGTATTTCTTTAATTACATTGTTTCCCTGTAACACAAAAGTTTCACGTCCATCGTGTGTATTTACGACACACCCTGTTTTTTTTTCTAATTACTCAACTTCAATATTAGCATTAATTGTTACGAAAAAATTACGCGTTTATATAAAAAAACTATACACGTATGAATATTACATTCCATGACAATAAATAAGCGAGAATATAGACAGCTGAAAAACGTTTGATAACCCTGTGGACAATGTGAGACTGGGTTTAACCCTTATATTTAACTCAAGGGATATCTTTCGACCCTCGTCTCATCGCATTCACACCTGAACGCTCCTTTATACGTAACAGGTGAATACAACTTACAAATACGAGATTAACCTTTCAATTTTAACTTTAAGGCCATTTACGTAATTTGATATGATTTTTGGGTTCACGCGAGAATCGAAACACGTTACAATTCTGCTTCATTTTACATAGCAATCTTTTGTTTTTATAATTTTCAGCAAAATTATTTATATCCTATGAGTTTTTGGCGGGATCTTAGTCTGTTATATAGTGGATTTTATATCTTATTCACAATCTTGTGTTATTTGACTCTATATTTTGTAATACTTCTTACTCCCCCTCGTCAGCAATAGTAAGCAATGCTGTTTCCCCCCCTCCCCCCCATACTTACGTAAATATTTATGTAAGTATTTTTTAATTTGTTTTAGTTTCCTTATCGATTCAGCAGTTGACAAGTATAGAAATAAGGAGTTTATAATCTACTAGCGGCCCGGCGGACGTAATAAAAAAAATCCTAAAAGTCAACCGCAGCGCCACCTACCGGGTCCAATTGTGAATCTAAACCATTCTCGGATCCATTAGAACACGCACACAAAATTTCATAAAAATCGGTCCAGCCGTTTAGGAGGACTTCAGTGACATACAAACGTACAGAAGAAATTTATATATAAAAAAGATAGAGGTATTAACTTATAGTAGTTCGCTACTAGAGTGATAGTAGCTCAGTGGATAAGACCACGCGCCTGACATATCAGACCTATACATATAGAGCTCCCATCCTTCATGTATGACTTTGTGAGGTACACATGCTTGGTAGACATGTGTATGTCATTAATTTCTATATGTATGTATAAGTAAATAGTTTAGCTTAGCTTAGATATATTCGTGATGTTACGTGCACCCTTGTGCCGGTTGTGAAATAAAATCGGCTGAGTGCTTTAAGCGTTCGCCTTAGTAGTCTGGTGAGTAAAAGCCTATAAGGCCAATAGCGTAGTCAGTTCGAAAAAAAGGCCCCACTCCATTATGTTATTAAAATAAGCAAATCAAATCCACCCTTCCTCCTTTACTGCTTACATAAACTTAAATAACCCCCTAGATGGCGTTACAGCACATTACGGCTAGTTTATAACGTAAATTAAAACGAACTAACCTCTCAACAGGAGAGTGAGGCAGTGAGGCGCGTTGTGACGCCAAACCGCAGACGAGATTGTGTTTCTGTGGTCCGCTAAGACTTATCGTTTCAATTATATTCTCACAACAATATTTTTCACCAGATTACAAAACTTGCTGTTTTGAAGATATTTTAAAAATATTAATAACTAAAATCCGCGTCAAACGTTTTAACCGCTCTGAAGTAAATGCGCAGAACACATAAATAGGTATCAGAGGGATAAAGTGAGGTAAAAAGGGAGCAAGCTCGCCCGCGCGCGTACCTCGCCCCCTATTTCACCCACATTGACACATGTGTCCTGTCATTACTAGTTGCAGTACAGTTGCATTCAGAAGTTATGTTATGTTTTTTACGTTATGCGTAGTTTTGTTGTTGTTAATTACATGGTATAGTTGTTTTCGTTGTTTTCTTTTTCTTGTATATTTCTCATTATTAGAAGACCCGAAAGAAGACTTCGAAAAATGATGTTTCTATGAAAGGCATTGTATATTTTATTTTTAATAAAAATTATTTATTCATTATGAATGTATTTTATTCACAATAACGGTATTATAACATGCATAATATATGCTACTAGATATATCTGACAGATAGAAATAAATACTGCATAAAGGCGATCATTCAATTAAAGTAAGCGTTCACTCAAAACTCACAAACCAGGTGATTAAATGTTATTTGGATTTAATGATAACTGATAAATACACGATGGGAGTTTTTGGCGGGATCTTGGTCTGTCATGTAGTGGATTTTATTTTTTATTCATAATCTTGTGTTACTTGACTCTATATTGTGTAAAATTGGTAGTGTTTTATGTGCTATAGTTTGTTTATTGTGCATAAGTGAAACGAATGGAAAATAATGGCACGGACCATGAATTCTGAGATGCCACAAAAATTCCATGGAAGGTTCTAACAAGATGGCCACCATCTTGTTAGTTCATTGAAACTATATCAAGAAACTTGTAATATTGATACTCACTTGACAATGGCAGTAATAGTTTACTAGAAGACTGGTTGCCAAAATGGAATAGAAGAAGAACTTGAAATACTATTAACTACTCGACAATGGCATTCATTGAAATTATATCAAGAAACTTGTAATATTGATACTCACTTGACAATGGCAGTAATGGTCTACTAGAAGACTGGTTGCCGAAAATGGAATAGAAGAAGAACTTGTAATACTATTAACTACTCAACAATGGCAGTAATAATCTAAAAGATTGGATGCCAAAAATAAAGTTAAAAAAAAAAATACACGATGTGGCGAACTGTTAATATTTTAGCTTTGTCATCATACAGCTCGTCCATCTCTAGTTTTTAGTGTTATTTAACTACCCCAGATTAAATTTTTATTGTTTGTTCATTTTTATCTCTAATTCTTTGCTAATATTATATATATCTTGTATGTATGTATGTATACGCCTGCTCAATTCATATAAACAGGTTTTCGTAAACCACCAGTGAAAACGTTTACAACACGACACAATCGGAATCAAACTTTCATTTCACTTACAGAATCTTCTGAAAGTAGCAGCTATATATTATATTATACTGCTACATTTTTATTACTTAATGTAATAGGCAAATATCTACTTGAATCATAATTCATTAAGATCTGATATACTGTACGTGTAATATCGAGACAAGTTAAAGATTAATAAACGTAAATGTTAAATTCCTGTAATAATATTCTGATTTTGCTTTGTATTAACCTATTGACTGTACTATGCGCAAGACTGAACTTAAAGCTATATTCAGAGCGGCCATCAACGATGACTCGGACTTATAGCTTTTGTTAACGTTCACTTTGTACCCTCTAATACCTTAACCCCGCGGCTGATTTTTTATACTCAGATCTCAAAATGTCGGACCATGTTTTAAATATCCAGCTAAATTTAGAAATTCATAATTTTACATTGCATATTTTTTTATTGTACAAGTTTTTCAAATTTTCTAGTATATATAACGGATGATGAGTAAAAAAAATGAGCGATATCTAACTAATAGTTGTGAGTGATATTCGCACAATGGCAGACCTCTGTCATTTTAATATAGATTCTATTTGTCGTTAGAAGAATTCAAAGGAAGCTTAGAAAAAAATTACAAACCGACCATAACACCGAATGTTCCAGAATACACGCATAAAAACTTTGTCACGTCATCACAGAGTAATAAAAAAGAGATTTTTCAACGCACATACCCACACGTAGACACCTAAAAAAATGGAGGTCGCGTTGCGTTGGTCTAAAAAAATATGTATATTTGCAAACAGGCAGAGGAGCGTCCGAAACATGATAAACGACGTCTACGGGCCATCTCCATGATTAATGGCCGGCATCATTGGTGCTTTCATATAATTTTCCATAAATACCTTTTGCAAGGAAGAGGTGGCAGAGGTTGCGACATCTCGAGAAAATTACCCACAGACTACTCAACCACTAAACGCGAATTGCGAGTGTCAAACGGTCGTTGTGGAAATATGTACGGCAGTGTAAAGTCCATGAAACATTAGATTTGAGTTGGTGTTGAAATATTCTGAATAGATCTGCATGGATACGCTGGATTTAGTAAAAAACTAACATAATATAAATACTAGAAATAATGATAAATTGGTCATTCCGTGTCTCCGACTCACTAAGATCAATAACAGTTTTTTAGGCAAATACAGACACCTGGTAGATATCCGATAATGCACGTCTAGTCACAAATGATCTGTGGAGTGACGCAACATAGAAAAGTAAAGATACGTTGATGAGAATTATTATGCGACGTGTAATAAAAATAATTTATATATATTGTATACACATATATAAGTAATACATATTGGCAACGAATCCTCTCTATTAAAAATTATTATTGTCATAATCAAATGAGAAATTATACCGTCTTGAAATCGGACTTCAATGTTTTAACAAAACGAACAGCTCTAGATAGAATTTTTCAGTGTAGTAATAAATCTAATAAATTTTTGATGCGATTATTTCTCATCCACTTCTGTTATGCACAATAGCAGATAGATATATTACACAAGGAACGTAAAATCTATGAAAATAAAATATAGACGTCCTGATTTTTTTGAGATTTTGAATTTTTGAGATTTACGTCTCAGCCTCTTGATCCTTATTTAAGAAAAAAATCACGACATCTTGATCTAATATGAAGTGATTAAAGTTCTAAGCAAGTACTATTATCTAAGTACTACAAAAGACTAAGGTAGTCCGGTGAAGCTGAAGCTAGCTCAATAGCGTAGTCTGTTCGAGAAAAAAAAAGATACAAAAGCCTAAAGAAATTTTGTAAGCAAATTTTTTTGGATTCATTTTTACCTTTTTTCTTCTGTATATAAAATGCGTTGTTAAGATAATAAAATAGGCAAATGAAGTAGCGGATATCAGTTAGTTATGATTTAAAAAAAATGACACAATACGACGCCACCAAAAAGTCCATACAAATGTGAAATCAAGACACGCGGAAGCGTGTCAAGTCAAGTTCAAGCAGACAAAATGGCGAGCGCGCGGAACAGTGTGTAATATTACATGAACCATTTGGATCCACTTTTCACCCCCTCATATCTCAAAAACTATTTCACATAAACATGTCAAAATTGGCCCATATATGGAGACTTGCGAGATATATATGTGTTCCAAATTTTATAAACACACATCAAACAGTTATTTAAATATTAACGTCCAAAAATCGTCATTATTATCACTGACTGACCTATAGACCCAAATTCTAAGATGGTTCCAGATGACTTAGAAAGTTTAAATTTGGCATCCAGATAGGTAGTTGGATGAATATAAAGAAGAAACTAGTAATTTTTTGTAATTTTATTATAATTTTTCAATTTCTTGATTTTATGAGGATTACTTACTTATAGCGCTTGTAATGTAAGAATAGCGATCAAAATTGATGACAGTCGGTCTTTAATATGTGGATTTTAAGGACTTCTCGTGAATATATAGCGAGTGGAATACCACCCTTATTTTATATTTTTATCCAAACATATCAGTTTTAGTACTTACAACTACTTATAAATAAGAGTATAGTTCAAGGTAAGAGTATGGTTCAAGCTTATATAAATATTATAGGTCGAGTTTCGTATTTATTCCATTATTAACTGGGATTTAGTATTGAAGGTTAACAAAAACCATTTGGTATTAATTTTAGTATGAATAAGTAACTACTAATAATTTCTGTACAAAAAGTAATGATATCCCATCAAAAACATAAATGTGGAATGAGAGCCAAGTTCAATATTATGACATATGCCTTGATTATTGACTTCAACAACAAAAGAAGTGAGATCTAAATGGGTGCCAAGTTCAATGGTAAGTCTGAAAATTTATTTATAACAACATAAAATATGTTATAACAACTTAAAATACCATTTCTGCTTATAACTTGTGATAATATTGTAACCTAAGGTCTTACTTGGCTAATTCGAATACATCCGAATACTAATACGACTTATATTTAATTTTGTCGCAAGTTCTAAAGCTGTAACGTCTTATTTTATTCTTCTGAAAATTTGGCTAGCTGGTAGAAACTAGCCATCGAACATAGGGTTCTTCCATAACTGTTGTAGGAGGTACTATATGTATGTTCGAACTAGCCAAGTCAGACCTTAGGCTACAATAGTATCCCAAGTTATAAGCAGAAATGGTATTCCACCATTGAATTTGGCACCCATTTAGATCTCACTTCTTTTGTCGTTGAAGTCAACAATCAAGGCATATACCATAATATTGAACTTGCCTCTCATTTCACATTTATGTTTTTAATGGGATATTATTTTTTCTTGATTGTACATCTAATGAAAGGTTTCCTATGATATTATTTCCACTGTTCTTAACATGTCACAACTCGTTCAAATTGTATTCTTATAAAAAAAAGTCGAAGCCGTCATAAGGACTGCCGACAGAAGTGAAAACTCAAAACAATCGAATTTAAACTGTGTTCTCTTTTGAATTTTTAAATAGATATAGTATGAATTATTTAAATTTCATAATTTGTTAATTAAAATTATTATCATTAGTCTCTCTTTCACATCTATTGGCACTCCGAATAGTAATTATATACTTTTTTATACAGTTTATTAATTCATCAAACATATGATGAGCTGCACAATCTCAATACAAAATATTAATATAACATATACAGGCCGCTACATTACGAGTGGCTAGTCTGACGCAAGCGCAACATGTCACGAGCATGTCAAGGTTATCGATGATGCGAATCAATAAATTTTTCCCCCACCAAAAATCGCTCAACGCGGTTAAAGGAATTTTCACTTAGAAAAACATTTTTGAAGTGAAAACATCTTTAGGTGCGTTGAAGGGTATTTTATGGTAGGAGATAACTTATAATTTCACGTGACGACATGCTAGTAAGTGTGACCGACCGTATTAAGCTTGCGCGGCTTGCTTCAGACTAGCGACCCGTGGTGTAGAGGCCTGTGTACATTTAATATTGAAATCTTGCAGCTCATCATAGGTTCGACTGATTAATAAACTTTATAAAAATGTATATAATTATTGCTCCGTGTGCCAATAGATGTGTAAACTAGACTAATGTTGATAAATTCAATATAAAAATACTGAAATTTAAATAATTCACACTACAATTAATTTAAAAATTCAAAAGAGAACACAGTTATTGCACCGTTTTGAGTTTTCACTTCTTTCGGCAGTTCTTATGACTGCCTCAACTTTTTTTAATTGTGAGATTATTCGAACCAACATATGATATATAGCACTAATCAATTATATTATAACTATATAGATACGGCACAAGCGCTTCGACGCCTTCGACAGCACCTTCCTAAAACTTGGCTAGTTAGCTTATTTTTGACGACTGCCCCGTTAATCCGCCCGTATCTAAGCGTGTGTGTGCGTTATCGTGCCATTTGTTTTGTCATAATATTATGTAGGTAACATAACTTTAGTTATAATATCAATGGCACTAATTAATTAATGAAAATCAATAACGTGACATGATATACAAGGTAATTTTCATTATCATCGCGTGTCGATTTTATCGCTATTCACAGAACAGCTATTGAAGCAAAGAAAGTCAACAACCTGAAGGAATGGAGCGACGCGACGTAGTCACCTAAGCATTTAAGCTGCGAAGCCTTTAAAAGGCCATTCAATTTATACCTAGTGATATATGTTACACGTTTATCCCTTATTTCAAGAGTAAATTATTATTTACAAACGACCTACACCGGCTTCGCACTGTTGCAATGAAATGACGTCATAAGTGTCCAAGCGCTCATTTTTGATGCGCATAATTTTAAAGCTTGGTCTTTTTCAAGATTGGTCTGAGGTATTTTTATTGTAAAATGTATAAAAAAAAAGTTATAGAGCAAAAAAGAAAATTTTTATAAAAAAATTCTCACTTTTTTGCTTATAACTTCTTAATTTTTAATATAGGGCATAAAGTTATATAAACATATTTGTAGGCAAAACAATTTGCTACAAATTATAATTTTACAAATTTTCTATAAGATGCATAGTTTCCGAGATATCGCGAAAAAAGTGTTTTCACCCCTTTTTCCAAGATGGCGGCCGGGGGACAAGGGTGGCGACCCCACAAACTTGAGGTTAAGCTTCTATTGACCCCCCACACATGTCCCAAAAATAAAATTGCGTCCTCTAAAAAATGCAAAGCTCGTATAACATTTCAATGGACTAGCTGTCATATCTTCTAAGATATTTGTCAAATGAAATGCTTTACAAGACAACTTTTATCTATATTAGATGTCCAGCGTAACTGAGATATTTAAGTGAGTAAAGATTATTTCTATATTGGTTAAAATATCTTCGCAAGTTGTTTTTTTCTAATTTTGAATAGTATATAAACTATGACAATTATTAATTCTTGGTTATCTTTAAGAGATAGATACATATCAACCGGTTATGTGTATATTCCAATTTTGATTGATTTCGATTCCCAAATCAGGTTTTTAAGAAAGCTTTGAACGCTTAGTTAGTCTTATTTCCGAAAATAAATTTGAATTACAAAATAAATAAATTTTTCTATGTAATATTAGCTATCTTCAATATTTCTATATATTTTACTCCACGTCTCTTTCCTTCTTTCCAATCTGTGTATACCACGGCTGTAGCTAGACGAGGGCATTGTGGGGAAATGGCCTACATTGAAATCACAATACCTACCTTAAAAATACCATAAACTAAGATAAATTATTATAATTAAATTGTTTGTTCATTGTTTGAGATAAAAAAAATTGTAGCGATAAGTATTTAAACTTTTCCGAACATTCCACAGTTTGTGGCATTCGAGGGTAGATCAATTATGATAAAAATTTTACTTTTAGTCCTACCTGTAACCAACGCTGTCCTAACTTAAATTCGACTCATGCTACAGCCCTTTTTTTATACTGGAGAAAATCCTACATTGGATACACCTCGCGCTGCTGGGTGACAGTAATGTGGGACTCTTAGCCACTAAAAACTCCTGTGCCGCCTTTGCACGTATGTGATCCAGGGCCGAGGGTTGGCGGTGAGCACGTGCTCCTCCAGACCCTGGTCACGCGCTTGGGTCCCCGTAGGTGGTCGAACGGGGGACCCATGCCTCGAGAGAGGAATTCCTCCCTCCTGCTTCCATTGAAGCGGCGGCCGAAACCGTGCTTCGCATCGCAAGGGCCTTCATTGTGCCCCCGCGTCCGTCACCTGAAGGCTACTCAGGGAGGCAATGCATGAGGTGCATAAACGCCTCTCTTCCGCCCGCGTCCGACTCTTCGTCGTCGGATTACCGGGGCATCTGGCTGCCTTTCCCTCAGCCTTTCGGCTTCCTCTTTTTGCTGGAGGACGTTTTCGCAGAAGGCGAGTACTGCATTCCATGACCTCTCGCTGTCGATCATGGACCTAACCAAGGCTGGTAGAGAGAGGTCATTTCCCACTACCGCCGCTAACTCGCTGCGCTCCGCAGACCATGCCGACCACTCCTCCAGTGTGTGCTGGGCCGTGTCAACGTCGCATCCGACGCAGTGGTGACACCGCGAATCAACCTCCTTGCCAAAACAGCCATGCCCAGTAAGCACCTGCACCAATCGGAAGGAAGCTACAGCCCTGGTGTATACCAAAGTTACAAAGCTCATGAGATTGTCTGTTTGTTTCTTGGGATGTTAACCCGTTTCTGAAATTAAGATCTAATTTATTTGTTTTTTGCACCATAACCACACCACTTGCTCCACTTCTTAAGGGTAAAAAACACACATCTGTGAACACATAAAAATACTAGGGCCTTAAAATAGTTCCAGACACCACCTTCGTTCACATACTGATCCAGCCTAACCTTTTGACACCAAAACCCGCTTGACATGGCGCTGAAACTTACAGGCCGGCAAATATTGTAAAACCTAACACTATTACCTAGAAAATTGTTACTGGTCTTACTTAGTCTGGATCATGGGATGACCAGTTTGTCACAATTTCTAGTATTTAAGTCATACCAATATTTTACGAAATCCAGCTTCATTTGGCTAATTCTTTTTCTGTTGTGTTTATAATTGCCAGGACAAGATTATTATAATCTCTCACTGTTTAAAAAATCGTACAAAGAGTAAGAATTTTGAATTAAAAATCTCTATATCAAAATGAGTGAGTAGGTCAGAAGATAGTAGCTAGATCTTTAAAAATATTGACAGAATTGGCAGATTATCATTCAGTTGTCAGTTCTTCTTCATTTATTACGTAGTCCTATTGTAAAGGTAAGATTTGCTGCGAATCCGGGTGATGCAACTATTACCATATAAATACACATCTATTGCTATATCTTTATAAAATTTTAATTACTTTGGAACCTTAATCAATTACTTTTATCAGTTAAAAATACCATTTTCGTTAATTGTACAATTCTCCTGAATACGCTTTGTGTAGAATTTTCATTAATTACTGTTTTGTAATTATCGATTTTTCTACAAACCACCTCGCCTTTCCCCGAATATTATTCTTGTGAATCGATTAATTTGCTTCAGAATCCATTTTGTCGCTTTTTTATAATTAACGTGAAATTTTATGTATACATTTTTGATAACTTATTTGTACGAATATATAAGTGAATGTAGAAATGTATAAACTTTGTCACATCTGTTTTTTTTTAATATCATATGTGGCAAACGAACAGGCGGGTCACCTGATGTTAAGTGATCACTGTCGTCCTTAGATACTAGCAACACCAAGGGAGCCGCGAATGCGTTGCCAACCTATGTTTGGAGTCTCTGGCGCTCTCACTGACCGAATGAAACGCAACAATGCAAGCACTGTTACTTCACGTCGGTGTTTCTGTGGGTCGGGTGGTACTACACCGGACGAGCCGACCCATTCATGCTGAAACCAGTATAGCTTCAGCGTTGCGCTACCACCTTCACAAACTGTTTGCTCATGGATTTTTTATTTTATTTTATACTAGTTGTGCCCGTGACTTCGTCCGTGTGAAACCTTATGTAAAACACAACGATTAATAAAGTCATCTGAATGTATTAAATCCATTTACCCATATACTTTGCTCTCGTACTTAAATATAGAACAATAACTTTTGATAAACCGAACTGATTTTAATGAAACAAAGACTAATTGTAGCTCGAAGATATTCTCTTTCTTCAAGAGGTTTTATCATGTATGCAGTATTTTAGCAGTAACGCGTGTTCATACAAACAGACAGAGAGACATACCTTTATGAAATTGATTGAAATGTATTTTATTACTTATTCCTAGTCACCTGCAACAACTTTTTTTACAAAATACTAATAAGTACAGACACGTTAGATTTAGATTCTTACTAGCGGGCCCGGCAGACGTTGTCCCGCTCTAATTATGAAAAATCCTTGACAAATTATATACTAAAACGTTCCTCATCAATCCCTCTATCTACCGGTGAAACCCGCATGAAAATCCGTTCGGTAGTTTTTGAGTTTATCGCGAACAGCCAGACAGACAGACGCGGTAGGGGACTTTGTTTTATACTATGTAATGATTATATGTAAGGACTAGCTGATACCCGCGACTTCACCTGTGTCGTTTATTAACTCTATTGTTTTGTTATATCCCAAAGGCAGTATTGGGCATGCAGCGTTTTCGACAAAAGCTCTTTTTTGTATCATAGGAGGCAAACGAACAGGTGGGACACCTGATGGTAAGTGATCACCGCCATCCATAGACACTAGCAACACCAGAGGAGTCGCAAGTGCGTTGCCAGCCTGTGTTGGGGGGAGGGAGTGGGGAGAGGAGGTGGGTATCCGGCGCTCTCACTGATCAAACGAAACGCCACAATGCAAGCACTGTTACTTTACGTCGGTTTTCTGTGAAAGGGTGGTACTACCCCGGACGAGCTGACGCATTCATGCTGAAACCAGTAACAGCTTCAGCGTGGCTTTACCACCTACAACTCTCCCAGGCGACTTGACTTTTTCCGACATTTTCAGCAATTATCTATATAATTATATATATTATATTATATATATTATATTATATATATATATATATATATATATATATATATATATATATAATTTGTTAAGATTTATTCTAAATTGGTTGAAATATAACGATAATTGATGAAAATGTCGGAAAAAGTCAAGTCGCCTGGGAGAGTTGTATATATATATATATATATATATATATATATATATCTTAACCTTCCTCGTAAATCACTTTATTTATTAATACTGCATGGTATTCAATAGTTTTTGAGTTTATCGCGAACAGACAGACGCGGTGGAGGACTTTATTATATAATTTGTAGTGATATTGTATATAACTTAGTTATGTGGCTTATCAAGGCTAGGCTCCAAAGAGGCTAAAGCGAAATTTTGAAGCAACAAAGTACTGACGTTCATAAGTGCCTTCTCAAGGTCTAAACTGATAAGGTATTTACTATCAGAGATCTTTTCAGAATTACGTAGTCTACATATCGTATATTTATCCAAAGAAGCTACGTAGTAATATCGAAATGAAAATTTAAAAAAAACAGCGTACAATTATTCACATGAAACATGTAATTTTCATGACATAACAAAACCATTTTAACGTGAACAAAATCCCGGCCAAAATAAATTAGTAGGTACCTGACCTTAGACTACTTGAATAATTACTGATTATTCTATGGTTACATAGCGTCGTATTAAAATAGCATAACAGAGTGTACACGCCAACGTTCGGGACACAACATGCTAATGATTTATATCGTTCACATGACAACCCTACAGCCTACCTAATCAGGCTGGCCCGGGCTAGTCACGCGACGCACGCTACACAGAGCCGCCCTCTCATAAAACAAAGCTTGAAGGAAGCTATTTCCCTAAGTATATTAAAAACGAATAATAATATAATCATAATAAATTGATATAGAAGTATCATAAAACCATAACATGGTAGTACGACGTTATCTAAGACTCAATTTTACTAAAAATACTGCCGCCGCAAATAAATGTATAAATGTAAATATGTATAAATATAAATATATAAATGTATGTATGTAAATAAATATAAATGTATAAATGTGTATAAATGTAAAATACAAACCGAAGGAAACTCGAAAAATCCATAACTTGAACTTAACATAAATACGATTTGCACAACAGCCCTCTAGCGATACCAGATAAATCAAAATCAAAAATACTTTATTCAAATTAGTCCCTAATAAGGCGCTTATCAAAGTCAAAACTACCATCGGTGCAGAAAACAACCCACTCATCGAGAAGAATCGGCAAGAAACTCAAATTGGTAACATGATTTGGTAAAAATTATTATCCGTTACACTGACACAGCATCAACCGACACCTATGTACATCCTACAAAGAGCTTTCCGTGACGACAGCAAGTTGGCAGAGCATTTTCTAATACCTACCTGCTTAACTATTACACTGTAGTTGAAAATTCACCAAAGACACTAAATGCACTTCAGAATCAGTCCCCTTTAGGCTTAAATTATTATCATTGTCGACCGTATAAAAATATATTAAAGTTACACATAGGAAATGTTTATAACTTCTACAGTACATGCAATGAAAGACATGACCTCATGCGTGTGACATAAATTTTCATATGTAACAATCGTTATACCGGTCGGAGTATCGATCGACAAGCGTTTTAAAATAAACTTTATATTTCATGAATTACAAAAGAAAACATTTAAAACGGGCTATGTAACTTTATAACAAAGTACAGCGCCGTTGGGCAACTCTGTTGTAACGGACCTGAACGTATTCAGTACAAAATAACAGGGCCCGTATATGTAAGGCCCTACTTAATAAATAAAAACTTAAAGATTGTTGCTTTTTTCATCGTGTAAGTAAAGGTTGGCTATAATAATAGTGTTTCAAATCTTAAACCCTTATTCTCAATGTATACAGTCACAACACATATATTTATGTTTACATACTACTGCTTGGCCCCGTATAAATAAATTTAATGGCTGCGTCCAGATAATGAGATGTGTTTCTGTCTGCATTGATCAAGTACGGAGCACGCAGACGCATTAAGTGGGAACGTTATGGACGTCAGTGTGACAAAAAAGAAAAAAAACTGCAAAATGAACAAGAAAAAGAACATTCTAAAATCTTTGACGTATTACGTTCTACACCGTCACGTATTACACCGCAACGCTTATACACCGCTTCAAGTTACATATCTTTGTGTACGCTCTGCAATTTTATATGGTCTCCTCGTGAAATAATGGTAACGCAATTCATATATAAATTAATACCGCTCGCTTGAGAAGAGAAGCTTGATATTTAAAGAATCCGCAGACACCACATTTCGCCTGGGACGTCACTGTTCCATACTAGGCGCTGAGTTGCAGGTCAGTCTACGCTTTTTATTTGGGGTTCTAATTATTTTATTTATGGCCACCAATCCACTTCATCCGCTCTTTATTTTTTCACCGCATCATCCTGTTTACACGGTCCCACCAGCCCCTTCACAACCTACTTCAGTGGCAGTGAAAAAGAAAATGGACAGAAATATGTAAACGCAAAACATGTCCTAACATTGCTATTGCCACGGCCGACTCTAAGTCACCCTAGTCAGCGGTTTTTCATTTGGAGGTCAAATACCTGTCAAATATTTTGACGTCTGTCGTTCTCCGCTTACGAGAACGTGGTAGTATCGATTAAACACCAGCTGTATCTGTTGCCTCCATAGAAGTATTTTGTGAATTTATCCCAGCATTACTTAACAACGGTAGCAGCTGCATATACATGAAGCACAGGATAAAATCTACATATCTTTCCAACTATCATTATTCCGTAGCATTCATATTTCGTAATATAAATAAACACAATCATTTTGTTCCGAAATAAAATTATTTACTTAACATACCGAAAAACCATGCGTGCATCAGTGTATACACGTAGAGGAAGTGGAACTTCTTTAGCTTATATGTATTAAATTATATACATATATATATGAAAATGTCCATAAACAATATACTACTAGACCCAGACAGATACTTATACATACTTACATATACACAAAAATACAATAATACGCGACGTTTAACGCGTAACGTGTAACAAACATTTTACCCTACCGTGCCATAAGAGTTTCACTTCAATTAGAACATTAAAACCCCCATAGTAAAACCTAAATACGTCACTGTTATGTCGTATTTCAGTTTCACAGGCGCACTGATCTTAATCTCGCCTCGAGCTTTACTGCCTTTAAATCTATCAGGCATATCGCTCTCGGCTACGTGTGTCCAGCGAATGAAATATATAGAACACATTTCAAGGAAGTCATTTATGTTTTATTGCAAAAAAACAACCGATAATTCTTTTGTAACTAATTTAATCGGGTTCTCATAGTATGAAAAGTCAATAAAATGGGGTTTTGGCCCAATCTTAGTCTGTCATGTCGTAACTTTTGTAATTTATTCACAATCTCGTGTTATTTGCCTCTACATTTCGATGGTATTTTACGTAATATAGTTCGGTTATTGTGTACCAGTGAAGTGGACGGGAAATAATACCACGGTTTACCACGTTACCACGGTGAATTTAAAGATGCCACAAAAACTCCCAGGAAAGTTCTAACAAGGGAACCGCTATCTTGTCAGAACATTGAGATTATCCCAAGGCACTTGTAATATTATTACCTACTCGACAATGGCAGTAGTAATTTAGAAAATCGGTTTACAAAAATAAAATAAATTAAAGATGTAAGAGAAAACAAAACAGTTCATTATATTTTGTCCTGTGTTTATAGACTGGTTTTCTTTATATTTCATTTGTTTAACATTTAAAATATTTAAAAGTAATCTGGAATTAATAAGAATGTGTCGAAGACTTTGTAAGTTTCTGTTCGTCATAATTTAAGATCGGTATGTCTACTAATTTACAATGTTGGTATATCATTAAAAAAATGAATTCGGGTAAAATTTAGACCACTATTTATATGAAAAGTATGATAGTAATAAATATAAAATATACAAAAAAGAATGTTTTATTTATAACCTTCGCTTTACCATGTAACGGGTTAACTAGCATGATATTACAGATGAGTGCACGCTATAGAATTACTTTGTTCAAAGAAACAACATCAAAGCGGGCAGAGTAAATGGAACAAACGTCTGTCGGAGACATCTTAACACATTACGACTTCAAACCGATGAAGTCGACTGCGAGACCTTCTGTAAGATAATTTATCTCTTCAAATTTTCTTTATTCGAAAGAGCCTGACAATAATAAATAGCAATAAACCATATCGGAGCTGTTGTCATATTTTGCTAAATATATTATACAAGCTAAAAGAACGTAATTAAAAATCATTACAGTATATTTTTTATGATATCGGTAGAGAATATTGTGGTATTGAAATAGGTATTTATTTCGTATTATATAACTAGTCTATACCCGTGAATTTGTCTACGTTCTCTATTAATATTACAACATATTTTATGTAAAAATATAAAAGATATTGAAAGCAAAAACATAGGTTTTAATACCTCAATAACCCTATATGAAATTAATATATCGTAATATAAAGAAAAAATCGTTTTGGGTGATAGCGCACAACGTCAGACCTTTACCATTTTATTTATAAGATATATCATATTCTGGATCTTACACAACATAATCATAATATTATTTTATTCATGCAGATATTCTATGACCCATATAAGATTAATGCAAGGTATAACCGTGATAACATTAATACGTGAGTAATAAAGAAACGCGTTACTCCCCCATCGTATACGGATGATGGAAGAGCGTATTTCAGGGAAACGGAGGGATATTTGTAATAAACATATAGAGGTTACTTGGATATAAAAGTCGCTTTCATGATACTTCACCGTCGCTCCGTAATGGGTCCTTTAAACGATCATTTGAGAGTGATATTTACGCATACATACAAATGACCTGCATCCAATTAATCAACTGTGTTGCCGTCAATTACTATATCATCTAAATATACTATACTAATATTATAAAGCTGGAGGGTTTGTTTGTTTGGTTGGACGCGCTAATCTCAGGAACTGATGGTCCAATTTGAAAAAATATTTTTCTATTATATAGCTCATTTATCGAGAAAGGCTATATATTATCATACGATAAGACCAATAGGAGCGGAGCACCAATGAAGAATGTTTCAAAATCTGTTTTTCTTTTTCCTTTTGAGAGCTTCCGCTGCATGTTACCGTCAGCGCAAACTATTCCAGGCGGGCGAAATCGCGAGCAGAAGCTAGTATATCATATTTAATTTAAACTATGAGAGAAATTGTGACACATTTCTTTACTGTTCACACTTTAACGAATTATTACATGTTACAATCTAAAATACTTTATTCAGTTTCAGACCCTAAGAAGGCGCTTATGGACGACAAAACTACCACCAATTCGGACAAACAACCCAGTCATCGAGAAGAATCGGCAAGAAACTCGATCTCTGTGTATTTAACATGAATGATGTCTATATATAAAGTGCACTGAACTTGTGTTCAAGCTACTCGTATTTACACGCAAAAGAACTTATAACGAAACACTAAGAGCTCGGCTATAATGAATAAACGTCGTACGTCGTGGAAGTAAAAACACATTGTGTGGTTTTATGATACCACGATGCGAGTGAAACTTTCTTCATTCGTAGGTATTTCACCGAAAATTGTAGGGAAATTATCCGATTTAGGGTATTAAGATCGCGTTTTTAATCTTTACTTAATAATTGAAAAATGGGAATGATAACGGAAAATCAATAGTAGATATCCAGTTATAAATTTAAATCGCAAATACGAAATACATAATAAAGACAAAGTTGATAGACGCATGTTAAAAACTGACCTCAATATTTATTTAAATCATTTTGAATTGCGCCATGGGTGCATGCCGCCACGTTGGGCTTGGCTGCTCTGCCGAGCGCCTTTGCACTTTACCCCTACTCTGCGGCCGCACCGACTGTAATGCGACATGCGATAGATGGAGGAAAAAAATTAAGGCGATGGAAGAAAAGTCTCACTTTAAAAAAGAATAACAAGCAAAATAAATTTTTGAGGTCATCAGTAGATCAGTAAAAGACAAGCACTACAACTTTCTCAACAGCTTAATGAGTCACGAAAAGAAAATCCTAAATCTTATAAAAGTTCTGTCAAATGAAATAAGAGGATTTGGCATATTTACTAGAAAAAATATACTTTTATATTAAAAAAAAAAATACACAAATGAGAAACCTGATCACTGAAGGTGGACGATTAACATCTACATTTTTATCTTCAAGCTAATAGAAAATGTCGGAAAAAATGTCGAATCGACAAATCGATGTCGAAAAATGGTTGAAATCTCGTAATCCACAACCGACATTTGGACAACATTTGTTCACAGAACCGTTAAATCGACACTAATTTTCGTGCCAATTAATATCACACTTAGAAATAGCCGTTTGACAATCATAGACTTTTGTGTCGAAATGGCGATTACGTCTCAATTAATAGTTATTTATTTATCATTTGTTTTTTCTTTTAATGTAAAATAGTGCCGTTCGTAAATTAATTATTAATTATAATGTTAACAAGCCTGACAAACTACTCCCATACGTTACACTAATAATAAACAGGTTATATACAGCCAAACGCAAAGAAGTCACGCGATTATCTCATACAGAATAACTGACGACAGCAATGAGGCGCCACGCCATTGTAGCGAGCGCTCAACGTTCAGAATGGGGTTAATATTTGCAACAATCTATACATATAATTAAAATGTAAAGTGTCTGTACTTTTAGATTTTTGTATAAAAAAAAATGTTTCTGGTGTCTAGGAATAAGTAATAAAAATATATTTCAATCATTTTTAGAAATGTCTGTCTTTCTGGCCACGCATCACTGCTAAAATACTGCGTTCACGATAAAACCTCACTAAAAAAATCATAAAACATATCCTCTAGTAACATTTAGTTTTTGTTTCATTAAAATAAGAGTACTCTATCAAAAATGATTGTAATTTGAATGACGGCGCGAGTTAAGTACGAGAAAAGAGTAGGTAAGTAAATTCATATCAATCTCTTAGAAAGCAGGATATTATATAATGTATTGATATAAATAATATCTATGGCGCAGTAAACGAAAGAATGTTTTTTTGCATTAGGTTTCAGGCGGACGAAGTCGCGGGCATGGCTATGCATATTTTATTTAAATAAAAGTCAATAGTCGAATGTATGTCAGCGCGTCACTTAGAAACAGCGGCACGAGTTTGACTAAACACTCTTTGGTTGTGAATGTAAAAAAAATGTAAAATAGCAGTTACATAAAGTCGTTCACAACAGATAAAAAATCCATTCATACGGCTTAAAAAATGAGTTTCAGACGGGATCTTACTCTGTCGTGTAGTTTATTTTATATTTTATTCATAATCTTATATTATTTAACTTTACATTTTGTAATATTTGTACTTTACGTAATATAGTTTGGTTATTGTGCAAAAGTGAACTGGATGGGAAATAATACCAGAGAGCATAAATTCTGAGATGCCACAAAAACTCCCTGGAAAGTTCTAGCAAGGGGCCACCATCTTGTTAGATTATTGAAATTATCACAAGACACTTGTAATATTATTACCTACTTGATAACAGCAGTAGTAATGTCGAAGATTAGTTGCCAAAAAAGAAAAATAGCAGTGATTGTAATTGACAATCACCATGTAATCTTTTAATTTCATATGAAAAATAACAAATGAAATGTTCTATGCATATAGTACGTAATACATTAATATCGTTAGCGACAACCATTATGACAATGACGACGTCACACCTCGGTCTGGAAGTCATAAAGGCGCCAGTGCTAGGGTTGGCACGTGTTAGTATTTATTACATAAGTTTATTTATGCTGTGAATGTTCACCTAAAGAAAAATAAGTAAAATAAAGATCAGCTTGACTGACTCCGCCCGTATTTATTCCGGAATAGGTCGAAGCTTTCGTCGTTGTAACATATATAAAGGGAGAATATGGTATTGGGTCGATATTTATGCTCTCCTTAATTAGTTGGATCTTCAATGTCAAAATAAAATCAGCTGAGTGCCTTAAGCACTCGCCTTAGTAGTCCGATAGCTGCAAAAGTATTGCAAGGTCAATAGCGTAGTCATTTGGAAAAAAAATCGAATCTTCAGTAAGAAAAAACAGTGCATCAGTTCGTACACACGAAGGAAATAGAACTTCTTTGGCTTATATGTATTAAATTATACATATATGAGAATGCTCATAAACTATATACTTTTCGAAGTCCCGTAGTATAGATACTAGCACTATGCATTTATTCATTACTACTACACCGAGACAGACACTTATACATCACACCCTACATTCAAATTCATATCTATCTTACCACTAATTTTTCCTTACCGTGTCATAAGACCTTTCATTTCAAAACTTTAGACGAAGCGTCTGTTATATTCATTTTCATAAAAACGAAAGAGGTCGTGGTGAAAACTCTTACCACCTAAAGAGGATTTAATTATAGAATATAATAAAAAATAAACAAAAATTTAGTTGTTATTGTACGAATAACCATGTCTAAATTTGTACTCCAAATTTCATGCCTATAATTGGCGTGCTAACATCGTAAACTATAGAAGTGAACATAAAAGAAGATTGTGTCTATAAAGAGTACCTTATAACAATATAATTATTAATTTATAGGCTTAATATTAGGTTTTTTTTTTGTTTTCTTTTTGGCAGCCAATCATCTATTAGATTATTACTGTCATTGTCGAGTTGGTAATGATATTACCAGTTTCTTGCGACCATTTCAATGTTCTAACAAAATGGTGGTCGTCTTGCTACAACTTTCCAAGGAGTTTTTGTGGCAAGTCAGAACCTATGCTCCGTGGTAATATTTACTATCCACTTCACTTGTGCACGATATCTAAACTATATTACGTAAAACACCACCAACATAACAAAATATAGAGTCAAATAACACAATATTATGAATAAAATATAAAATCCACCACATAACATTCTAAGATATAGCCAAAAACTCCTAATATTACGATGCATACATTATTCGCGGTAAAACGGGAGCGCCAATGTATGGCGTTCACATTAAGCGGCAGGCCGTGGAGCGCAATATTGATTGGTAGTTTGGTACGACTCTGTTCGACCGCGGCCGCCTGTTCACGGTTAGACAGACCGACTAATTGAGTCGCCGGGATTTGCGATTGGAATTTGTCGCACCCGAGTATCGCTGTCGGGGTTAATTCGCATCGGATGTTACGAAAACGTTTTTATTGTGTCCACAATCAATGCATTTCCTACAAACATTATTAAACAAAGTCGTCATTTTAGTCTACGTATTCCCTTATTTATTTTAAGCTACCTAACGGATTATTATATAGTTTTGACTGTTGTTTAAAGAATTTCTTTGGGAAGGTTTACAAGTTTAACACAAGTATATTACATTTACATCAAATAGAAAAAAATCGGTGTAAAAGAAGTGTTGAGAAGGAGTTTTCGGATACTTACATTGGTAAAGCTGTCTAACATATTAAAAACGCCCACAGAAAAGTCTTGGATGGTATATGTCTATCTCCTCAGGATAACCCATACGTAATCAATTTTATATACGTATTATTAAAAAAAAGTTTGCTTATGAGAGTCGTTTTTATCAACATTACCGAATTAAATATGTCAGTTACGTTTAACAGTAATAGCACTTCAATAAATAACTTAAAAGATATCACCACTTACAATTACGCACACACTTCTTTCAAAGGCCGGCAACGCACTTGCGGCTCCCCTGGTGTTGCTAGTGTCTATGAACGGCGATGATCACTTAACATCAGGTGACCCACCTGTTCATTTTCCCCCTATAATGTAATATAAAAAAAAGAAACAAGTCACTTGTGTTAAGATTTTTACTTAGCATGTCTATCGTATCTCTACGTATTATCTAGGTATTTGATGGACTGTTTATATCAAAGCGCCAAAAAACTGAATCTAAATTGTTGAAATACTTATGACTCTACAACATGTACTACTACAAGTGAAACTGGGCGGGTCAATAATAAAATACAATGCTTTAGATAAGTTCAAGCACAAGCAAAAATGAGCGTTTATATACTGGTGTAGTATTATAATTTACTTAGAACTTAAAAATTCACTCTTCATTGTCAGGCCTGACCAAAAGCCAAATCGATTGACATGGAAAATTACAACAAACACAAATATTGTATTTATATTTTACTAACGGGCTCGGCAGACGTTGTCCCGCCCTGATTATAAAAAAATCCTTGACAAATTATATACCAAAACGTTCCTCATGAATCACTTTATCCACTGGTGAAAACCGCATAAAAATCCGTTCAGTAGTTTTTGAGTTTATCGCGAACAGACAGACAGATAGACGCGGTAGAGGACTTTGTTTTATACTATGTAATGATGCATCATTTATATTTTATGCATCATTTTCTGTTGAACAAATAATGGAAGTCTGCTACTTAAATTTACAGATCAGTTTCAATTAACTTACAGAACGAAAAAGATATGTCATAAGCAGCTTGTATCTGCTTAATCGATAAAGATATCACCAATAATTTATGTTAATATAAAAAAAAAACTAAAGCGTCTCGTAATAAAAAAAAATTTTATATGTTTTTTAGAAGCGATTTCAGTGGTAGTCTTTATAGGCACCCCAGTTTATCCCTCATATATGGTTGCCCAACACATTCCTGTGTAATTTATGAGCACAGTTCTTGCTGAACTTGTTACGTATACAAACATAAATAAGTAGATAAACTTTGGAGTATTTGTGAGGCTTGAAAAGATCTTCGGTTCGAATGATACTTGTAACATGAAATATGCCATATTATAAACGTGAGCAATAATAATGTTATGAAGTCCGTCGACCTGCATTCTTTAACAGGTGTTTACTGAAGGAAAGGTGGTATTTTCTTTTTTCTATTTCTCACTCTTAAATCTTCTGATTATCTAGATAGATAATCAAGTACAGATGTACGAATAGATAACATTGGAGCATCTGTTTGTCATGACAAAATAATGACTTTTAACTAAATGATTATGAGAGCATCTACGGTGCTCATAACAAAAAAAAAATATTGTTGTGTTTTTTTCCAACTAAACACTACAACGGTTTTGACGGGACTTTCACTGGCTGAATGTTATAAGGGGTAACTTAGACCTCCTTTATTTACCAAAAATATACGTAATCGTGCAAATTCAATCTTTATATATAAATTTCTTCTGTACGTGTGTATGTCACTGAACTCCTCCTAAACGGCGGGATCGAGTTTTATGAAATTTTGTATGCGTGTTCGAGTGGATCCGCGAATGGTTTAGATTCACAATTGGACCCGGTAGGTGACGCTGCGGTTGGATTTTAGATTTTTTTTTATTATCAAGGCAGGACAACGTCCGCCGAGACCGCTAGTCCTTTGTAAAGATACTAACGCAGAGGAAGTTGCGGACAGCCGCTAGTATATTTGTAGAATCGTCGTATCTGAATCAAAAAAACTCGTCAAGAGAAAGGTAAATATAAGGAATGTTAAGGAATCCAATAAGACTATTTTTTAAAACTTTATCTGGGTGTCTGACCAAGTTAACCTCCAAAGATATTAAACAAATTATCATCGGGTTTCCACATTTACTTTGAGTGTAGCTTGAGGTAACATATAAGGTTATTTCATCAAATCCGGCTTAAGATAAAGAAAAATCCTAATTTTATGTTTTCGTAATCTACTCATTTTAGTACAGTTCGTTGGAAAGTTACAAAATCGCGTTTTATTAATTCCCCATTATTAAATCCCAGGCGCTACGTATTGCGGGCATATATTATCTTAGTGTCGGTTGTTTTTGAAGCGAAAACTTCTTTAGGCACGTTGAGCTGTATTTTTTTGGCAGAAGATAAATATATGGTTTCGCATAATGATATGCTGGTAAGTGTGACCAAGAGTATTGCACTTGCGCGGCTTGCGTCAGACTAGCGACACGAAGTATAGGAGCCTGTGTACATGTCATATTGATATTTTGCAGCTCATCATAGGCTTGATTGATTAACAAATTTTATAAAAATGTATGCTATTATTGCTCCGTGTGCCAACAGATGTGTAAACCAGACTCATATTAATAATATCAGTATACAAATTATGAAGTTTAAATAATTCATACTATAATTAATTTTAAAATTGAAAAGAGAACACAGTTATTCCATCCTTTTAAGTTTTCACTTCTGTCGGCAGTCATGACTGCCCAACTTTTCTATTTATCATAACATTTGTTTTTTTTTTTCGATTTGCCATCGCATCAGCATACGCCATTGTCAGCGTTTTATTTCCCTTAATAATATACTGATAATCCAAGTTTTACTCACAGTAATCATTTTTATCTTTTTACAAAAATAATTATGTGTTATTTACCAAGCTATTTCAAACAACACAGTGTTATATCTTATCCTATTAAATACATTACATACTTTGTACATGTCATGTAGATCAAAACTGCCGTTAACAGTATTTCATTAAAATGGATATCTAAATTGGGCGGCTCGCTAGTAATTTATAAGTCACGTAAAATACCCAATTACTAAATATTTAGTAAAGTTTTCTAGAAATTAAGTCGCTTTGAAAACGACTATTTTTATAGTAGTTTCGGTACATATAATAATCTTCTATACATATAATAAGAATGTAAATATAACGTGTCTGTACTTCAAGATTTTTGTAAAAAAATTGTTCCGGGTATGTAGAAATGTCTGTCTGTTTGTTTGAACACGCATCACTGCTAAAGTACTGCGTTCACCTAAATAACATAATATAAAACCTCACGAAGAAAATCATAAAGCATATCCTCGAGTAACATTTAGTCAAGGTTTAATTAAAATCGATCACTCTACCAAAAGTTATTGTTATTTTAATGACGACGCGCCTTAAATACGGGAGCAAAATAAATGGACTTAATACATTCAGATGATTTTATTAGTCACAGATTTTTTACATTAGATTCAATGTGGACGGAATCGCGGGCCCAGCTAGTTGTAAATATTACCCTTATATACGGAATTCCAGTTTAAATGCATCTATGATTTATTTACTAACTCTTCGTATTGTGAGAAAACCGAATAGATTCTCATTTATATAAATCTAAGACCTATAAAATGGGTATTTTAATTGTCAGTATAATAGATTAGTCTGGTAATTTTTTGGTTTGTCCGTTAAGACTTTTTTCTGTCCAGTTTTTAAAACTTTACAGGACGGTATAATTGCAATAAAAATATACCATTTTTATACAGAATAAGTTAGCTGAGAGACTAAATATTCAAATTACCGGTACCGTCAACCCTTGTGGAGTAAGTATAAAATCATATTCGGAGGCACGTTTTGCGCCGCGCGATTGCGAAATGCGACCATTAAATGGATGTTTTTATTTTTACACACCAAACCGGGATTTTCTTATTAAGACTCCTTAAACATCATACGTGTGTTACATTTCTTTAAATACATGACATATTAAAAACTGTGAGCGTCTTCGTCTGTTTTATAAACCTTCTCTATGAAGAAACACTTAGATATGCCAATTGTCATGAATGGTTTAACGTGATCTCGGAATGTCATGTAATTGGGTTTTAATCAAAATCTTTTGTTATTTGGCTTTACAATTTGTAATATTGGTGGCGTTTTACGTAATATAATTTGATTATTGTGTACAAATGAAGTGAATAGGAAACAATACCACGGACCATTGATTCTGATTTGTCACAAAAATTCCCTGGAAAGTTCTAACAAGACGGCCGCCATCTTGTTAATTTAATGAAATAATCGCAAGAAACCTGTAATATCATTACCTAGTCGACAATGGCAGTAATAGTTTACTAGAAGATTGATTGCTAAAAATAACTTAAAAAAAATCTTTCATAGTTTACTAGTAAGTATATGGTGAAGTCTGCTAATGTAGCGTAAATATAACACGACAGTACAAAGCTCACCCCTACGTCCGGGCGTTCTAGATTAAGAATGTTCTAGATTTTCACCCTCGGCGCTGTGAAACCTTACTGAGTAATCAAATACTTCCTGGCAAATATACTTACGTATGTCAAAGTGATAAAAAAGATGGCCGCCGTCAATAACTAAAGCGCCATAGACTATAATGTTATCTTTACATATGAAACTCCAGTGTGAGCGTGTCTGTAATTCTTACCTTTCTTAATAGTTTTACCAATTTTTATGATATTTTTTACTGTTTTAGTTATCTGAATGATTTTCAAAATAATTGTTGGATCCGTTATATGGCGGTCTTGTCGATATCTACATATTTGTTTACTATTTTCGACCTATTTTCTTTTTAATTCGATACATAATACATTAAAACTCCAAAATTTTCCATTTCACAGCACCTTTCATTCTTTTTTTTCATAATTTAGTAAGGTTTGCGGCAGGACAAGGTCTGCCTACCAGATTATATTTCATTTTTATAAAAGTACAATATTCTAATGACTCAGGATGTTCAAATATATTAAATAATTGTAACAATCTGTAAAATTTGGTTATTTTTTAACACCTATGTATTCAAATTGAGATGGTAAATAGTGACAGGAATTAAATAAATTCTCTTATACGGACAATAATAGGTTAACAAAGTTAGTACGATGGGTGGAACATATGGCCCAAATACATTACTGTCTACGACGCTTCAAGTATCCCGCCGTACGTTTGGGCCAATGCACGCCCTCGTGGGTGGCGTGATGCGGCCGGAGCCAATGGGGGTGCGAGTGGTTGGTGGAGAGAGCGGCAACAGCAGCGCAAGACAATGATAACGAAAATTTGACGACGCAAAAGAAACACAAAACTACAACAAGCTCGCACAGATCGTCTATTTCAAATTGTAAAAGTGCAAATATAAAAAAGTATGTTTGTAATGAACAATTACCAATACTGCACATTTTCTTTTATTCGATAAACTGTATTGAATGTAAGAATACAATCTTAATTAACATTATAAGTTTGACTATGGCTTTGGTTGTTAGCTTGTTACGCGTTCACTTACGCCTTAACTAGGAACTCAACCGATCATCATGAAATTTAGCATACCGTTGTCAGAAATACAGGAAAGGATACAGGGAAAAGAAAAGACAACTTCTTCAGTTTTCAAACCTTTTGAAGATTTCAAACTTACAAAATTCGAAAATACATAGTAATTAGAGTAGTCCCATTACCAGACCGGGCTTAAAAGTTGAGTAATGGATAGAAGCTTAAAATACAAAAAAAAAGAAAAAAAAATCAAAGGGTACATTAATTTTTTTAAACTCGATTTAAAGTTTGAAATTTAAAAATCTTTATAAAAAAATTTGAAATATTATTGATAACATTTTTTTCTTTCAAGGCCATGTAACAACAAAAAAATAAAAAGTATCAAATATGGATCATTTTTACAAAAGTACGAAACTATCTTTTGAACGAGTAATGAAAAAAATGACTATTTTGAGGGGTACTAAAACATGTCAAAAAATTAAGGAAATTAAAACAATGTTTTTTTTTCAAACCATTCCAATTGCCATGGAATGCCCTATATATATTTGCATTCAAGTTAACAATTTTTATAATATTAAATTTTTTTGTAATTCACTATTCTATTTTTATGGCTATATCTAGTTTATAAAAGGTATAGTTTAAATTGGCCAAAATATAACGATAAGCGTCAAGTAATGTTGAAAACTATAGAACTATTAAGAATTCCACGAAGATGTGTTTTTGAAGCGATGATGGCTTAATTGGTAGCCTGCTCGGACACCGTGTCGATAGAAGTCGGTTGGAATCCCAGCAACTGAATCGCAGCTTTGATTGAAGGAAAAGATCGTGATGAAACCACATCATGATGGTGTAGGGCTTTTTCTATGTCCGCCTGGCCAACTACCGGCCTAAAATTATTCTGTCGCCAAGCACCCGGCGGTGTGTTCCGACAGCAGCACTCGATAGCCAGCCAGTTTTACCGTGTTTATTATCTTCGACCACACGTAATTTAACATCAGATTGGATTGTGATCGATTAAAACGTACAAAGCATATGGTGTAAAAATTGTATGGTATAATAATTAAGAAAGGTTTAAACACAGGCGGAGTCGCGGGCGGCTGCCAATATGTGATAGTAACACTCAATGTTGAAAATACCGACAATCCGTCGCAGACATTTTCTTTAAAGACGAATGTTTTCGAATGAGTACCGTGTATTTATGAAAACTTTATATCATTGTATTTTTAAGCCACCTGCCGCCGACGGCTACTGTTCACATGACGCTCGTTATTTTTAATACGTAACTTTTATATGTATGTATGTATTTTATATGACTTAAAAATGTTTACCTTTTATTTAATTCGTTATATAAAGCAGTCTACTAGTTTTATTCATCACTAGCTTCTGCCGGCGACTTCGTCCGCGTGGAATACTTACTTTGGGCTAACGCTAAGCGGACGCTCTCAAAAGAAAAAAAACCCAGATTTTGAATCATTCTTCATTGGTGCTCCGCTCCTATTGGACTTAGTGTGGTGATATATAGCCTATTGCCTGTCACGAAAAATGAGCTATCTAACACTACATTTTTAACATGAGACCAGTAGTTTCTAAGATTAGCGCATTCAACTTACTAAACAAACAAACACTCCAGCTTTATAATCTCTTTATATATAAATTTCTTCTGTACGTGTGTATATCACTGAACTCCTCCTAAACGGCTGGACTGATTTTGATGAAATTTTGTGTGCGTGTTCCAATGGATCCGAGAATGGTTTAGATTCACAATTGGAACCGGTAGGTGGCGCTGCGGTTGAATTTCAATTTTTTTTTTATTATCAAGGCAGGACAACGTCCGCCCGGCCCGCTAGTATATATATAATTTAACTAGCGGCCCCGGCAGACGGTGTCCCGCCCTGATAATGAAAAATCCTTGAAAAATTATACTCTAAAACGTTCCTCCTGAATCACTCTATCCACAGGTGAAAACCGCATGAAAATCCGTTCGGTAGTTTTTGAGTTTATCGCGAACAGACAGACAGACAGACGCGGTAGGGGACTTTGTTTTATACTATGTAATGATACATATGAGCCAAAGAAGTATCTACTCTACTAAAAAATATTTTACATGGAATAGAGGTTTCCATAATCCAAATTACCGCGAGTCGAAAAAGGCAAAAGTTAGTTCTTTATACTCCCATAATATGAACACATAGAGGTGACTATTATTACATCTATCTATCTATACTATAATAAAACTGTAGCAAGGTCAAATCTGTACATTAAATTTTTTTTCAAAATTTTGATCGGGATAGACTTTATTATCGATATAGAAGCCAAAAATAATATTTTTACAATTTTTGTCTGTCTGTCTGTCTGTCTTTCTGTCCCTGTGAACACGCATCACGCTGAAAGTACTGAACCGATTTTAACGAAACTTGACACAGTAATAATTAATATTCCAAGGTTACATTTAGGATACTTTTTGTCCCATAAAACACAAGGGGTTCTCCAGGATAACGAAAGACAAAAAATTGTAGTTAATGTAACTAGACTTTTTGCGACACCTTAGTACAAGAACCAGCAACGCTGGAAGAACGAGAATTTTAGAAAAGCTGGTTCTTTAATATGAAGATATATTATGCCCTTCCAAACAGGATTCAGGATACCTGGTAGCCGGTTAACGTTGTGTTTTTTAATGCGCATCACACCTTTACAGGTCAAAATTTTGATTTATAAATAATTTTAGGAAAAAAAAATCGGTTACTTTTTAACGCTATTAAAAACATGAGTTTATCACTGCCAGACAATTTTGTTATTAACAAAAATGTGCCCGATGATATTCTTCATAAATAAAATGATTCATTTCAAACCATTTTATTTTTTCCATTACAAAGAACATATTTCATTTTATTAACCATTATGATATTGAGATTTCACCGTAAACACTGAAAAACAACGATAAACGTAGACATATGACTTGAGACTGACGTCATCTTGAATACATGCGTCTATAACAGGCGCTTCCACAATTATCGCTATCGTTATCATACATAAAATGGGGTAAACATATCAATGCAGTTGCAGAATCTAGCTCTATGTTTCTAAACGTTTTCAAAGCATTAGCCGGTTTTAATTGGGGTGTTCATCCATAACATTTAGTTCGTTTATACTTCAATATTACACGCTGTCGAATTGACTATGCGAGCTTCCTTTATGATAGTAGTGCTCAGGTTAACCTCTATAAACTTGAAAAAGTCTAAAACCAAGCCATGGGAATTATCGGGGGTTTCATTAAAAGTACTCCAATCCATGTTATGGAAAGCGAATTGAGCATACGTCCGTCACATCTTAGGAGATAATATTTAGCTGGCAAAATTCTATTTAAATTTAAGTCATTCGAAAAAAACGAACTAACTAATGTATCAGAATATCTGTCCACCTCTTTCCAATCACTCTATTGGCGTAAAAGAAAAAGACCATTATTAGTTTCTATTTTTTCTCAATATACAAATACTCCAATTCAAACAAGTATAAAACATGAAATGTTCACTTTACACACCTGGGTCGATAACATTGATTTGCAAAATATAATTAAAATAAATGTAGATGGTATTTGGAAGCCAAAGCGTCAATATGATGTTCTTAAAATAAAAGATATTTGTCTTCAATATATAAATAAATATTATTAATATTTTGTTAAAATACACAATGATGGATCTAAAGCTAGTAATTATTTAGGAGCCGCATTTTTTGAGTCAAATTCCAAAACTTTTATGAAATTTTAAATTGATGAAAATATTTCAATTATGCACACTGAATTGATAGCAATTGCAGAGGCCTTATCATTTGCACAATCAACTGAGTTCATTAAGATTGTTACTTTATCTAACTCAAAACACGTACCTCGACTTTTCGAGGAATACCGATAGCCTACACCATTTTGAAGCAATTACTAGATTTCAAAGCAAAGAACAAAGTAATTGTTTTACAATGGATCTCTTCTCATATAGGTATAACTGGGAATGAAAGAGCTGATCTTTTAGCTAGAGAAGGATCCTCCGAAGGTGCTACTATTAATATTTTACCAACTTACTTGGATGTATGCTCAGTATTTAAAAATAGCTGTTACTCACATTGGACGGAATACTTTTTTTTAGCGTTCTAAAACAAAAGCAATATGGTACAGAACGATTCAGCCACATCCCTTAGGTCACCATGGATTAAAGACAGTACGATTTGCCGTCGGGAAGCAATCACAGGAATGAGATTACGCTCAGGACACATCCCATGTAAAAAGTTCGCCTACCTGATGTGTAAAGTACCATCACCACTCTGCCAGAGTTATGAGCTCATCGATGATGTGCGCTACATCCTGGCAGAAGGCAAAATGTGTTCGAAATGAAGATATTAAATCTCGGCTTAATGCTTCTGGTTCGTTCTACACTGGTTTGTACAATTCGTTATTATCTGACCCCATTTCGAAAGATGCTAAATAATTGTACAAAATTAATATAAGCTATTGTTAAGTTTATTGTCATTCTTATTGTTATATAGTTGTATATCATTTAGGCGATATAGTCGCGCAGGCAACTGAGCCTTCATTAAAAAAAATAATAATAATATTAAAATTACAGCTATGTTAACATGGTTTGTCCATACTTATTTTATTTACAAAAAAAAATAGCATCGGGCATATTATTGTTAATAACATAAATGTCTGGCAATAATAATTTCATTAGTAGATTTTCAAAGTTAGTAAAATACAAAACATTCTAAAATTATATAAAAATCAATATTTTTGCCTGTAAAGGTGCGATATGTACTAATAAACGCAACGTTTACCGGCAGCCAGGTAGCCCGCACGCTGTTCGGAAGAACATAAAGATATATAAAAAAACTGACTTATTGAAATTCGCTGTCGAAACCGTTGCTAGCTCTTAGACGAATAGTTATAGGCAAGTGACAGTTGACGCGTCGCGCTCATATCTTTTTAATATTTATATTTTTCTTCAATACAATGCAGTGTAAAAAAGTTTTAATAAGAGTTGAAAATAGTTATGATATCATTCAGTGTTTAATTTATCATTATTTATTTTATGAATATGTTTTATCGTTTAATTTAACTCATCAACTTGATATTTTATAATGTAAACTCTACTGACTGTATAGTAAACGTCTACAAAAAAGGGAAAGGAACTTCGTTAGAAACTGGGGGTTCATAGACCTCTAAAGCTTTTTTTCACATTACCGCCAATATATATAGGTTAGTTTTTATTTTTTATTGAACCCAGTAGATGATGCTACGAACGGGTTGTAGGCTTATTTTATAAGATTTCTTACATATCATCTGGGTATATGTTTGAGTGAGTCCCTTGATAGTTTGGATTCACAATTGGAAACCGTAGGTGTGGCTGCAATAAGGTTTTAGGTTTACTAAAATTTTTCGCGTTTAAAAATACGATTGACACCAGTGATAACCGATTTGGTGCAGACGAAGTTGCACAGGTCAGCTAGTTAATAATAAAATGCATTATTCGTTGATTATCCGTTATTATTATTGACAACGACAATGGTCTGCCGGTGTTATAGCAAAGTTTGAGAGAGCAGTCGTTATACATCAGTGTGAAAGGTCTTCGTTTCTCACACTGCTCACAGTCAAAAAATATTAATGTCATTATCGCGGTATTGTTCCAAATTACATTACGATACGAAACAGCGAATAAACTGATAGCAGAATAATTGACAAGCGATGATATTACAACTAATAAGCTGCAGATACTTTCCCTACATGATATTTTGACAAAACAAATGGCACGATAACGCACACATACGTAAAGTAATATTGTAACGCCACACTGTCTTAGATAAAATGTGGAAGTAAGATGACATATTCTGAATATCGTTGATGAAACCGAAATAGTTATATGTTGCTTAAATACGGGCGGGTCGACGGGCCAGCCGTCGAAAGTAAGCTACCTAGCCAAGTTTTAACAATGCGCTATCGAAGCGCTTATGAGGTATCTATAGCTTTCTAGTTATAATATCATTAGTGACAACAGTTTATTGTAATAACTGCTGTAAAATAACGTAACGTTACAATTCCTAATCGCTATAGCCCGTTATTACCTCTTAGAATGAAGTATTACGAAGATATTTCTTTGAATAGCATTTAAGATTTTCTCACGCTGTTGCAGAACGTGTTTCACCGTCAGTGATTTTTTAATTAAACGCAAATTAATTAATGTACGTGTACTTTAAAAATAGCTGTTATAACACCGCGACTCGAACCTGTATACATTGTAACCGAATTGCGCAATAAAAACAGATGTAATTTATTAATTCTAAGCTGAGAGTTGTCACTTCGTTTTGAAAGATGGCCGCTCTGGAAACTCGAATGCGGTAAGAGTTTTTCATTATATATTTTTTCATTTCCAGCATCTCTTAGCGTTTGATTAATGAGAATCCACCTGGGATGTAATGGAACTGTTCAGTAAAATCGTTTCTTGGAACCCATGCATCATTGGAGACGGAAAAATATCGAAATTTCTCCTCGTAAACATAGTATCGTAATATGATTTCATATCGACGACCGACATTTATCGACACTTTCATGTAAAAAGTATTAAACGGTTCTTGATGAAACTTTATAGTAATAAAACTAACACATCAAGATAACGCGTAGGCTAAAATATATAAAGGTATTGTTTAAATTAGCCAAAATATAACAGTGTCAAGTAAGGTTGGAAAGGCGTTTATTACACTAAAATAATATATGTTTTTACCATTTATAAAGATACAAACAGAGTTGCGGGCGACTACTAGTTCTACTTATGTATGCATACTAGCTGACCCACGCAACTTCCATTACCAGTTATTACCAGTTTCAATTGTAAAACCTTAAAAAAAATATAAAGCGATTATAGCGACACCTACCAGGTCCAATTGTGAACCTTAACTATCCATTCAAACACATACCTAGTTGCTATGCGAAAAATCTTCATAGATAAGTCTAGCAGCCGATTGCAACACCACGTACTGTGTCCAGTTGCGATAAAAACTATCCTATATATATTGGCGAGAAATATCTTTCCGGTACCTCCTCAGGTGCTCCTGTGCCTCGCACGGCCAGCGGCAGCCACGACGCAATAATTTTACCGGCTTATAGTTTTTATTTCCCATATCTGCTGGAACATACCAATGGATGCTTGGCGACAGATTTTCAACCTGAGGGTGGTAGCTAACCAGGAGGGCTTAGGAAAAATTCTACCACTTGTTTTTCAGTTACACTGTCATTACTCTTAGACATAGTGCAGTAACTAAGTTACGCTCTGATGACATGAATGGTTTGATGAATTTAAAAAAGTCGAAGCAGTCATAAGAACTAGCGACCGAAATGAAAACTCAAAACAATGGAATAACTGTGTTCTCTTTTAAGTTTTTAAAAGAATTATAGCCTGAATTATTTAAATTTCACCATTTGTATCTCTATTGAAATTATTAAAATAAGTCTGGTTTTTACATCTATTGGCACACGGAGCAATTATTATACACATTCTTAGAGTTTATTAAGTAATCAAACATATGATGAGCTGCACAGTCTCAATAAGAAATATAAATGTTAGATGTAAATAGGTCCCTATACTACGTGTCCCTAGTCTGACGCAAGCCCCGCAAGCGCAACACGGTCGGTCATGCTTACCAGCACGTCATGACGCGAGATTATAAATTTATTTTCTGCCAAAAGTACCGCTCAAAGCGCCTAAAGAAATTTTCACTTCAAAAATTATATAATAGTGTTATGTCAAAGCTCTACTATTACTGGGATTCATGATATAAAACTGTAGGGTCCTGTAATGTGTATGTCGTATTTGAGAGAAAAGAAAATGTAGAATTCTGTTCTACGAGGAAAGCTTAACATATGCGGCTTATAAGGGGATTATCCGATACTTTTCGCGCTTTCGTATGTGAGATATTATAATAATCTCACGTAGGTAGATGTGTGTTACTTTTGTTCTTGTTTAATTTATCTATACTATATTAATATTATAAAGAGGTGATGTTTGTAAGTTTGGATGTTCGGGGTAATCTCCGGTAATACTAATCCGATTTTGAAAATTCTTTCACTCTTATAAATGTATAGTATCTCTGAGTAGTAATTTTTTTTTTGGTAAATTATTTTTTTCAGTAATTAATCACCACAATAAATGAAATTCAAGTCGGCAAAAAGTCCATTATATGGCGTACACTGTTTGAACGGTTTGAAATAAATGAATAAAATCTATAGTGAAAATATTAATTACTTTTAGCTTTACAAAAAAGTCCAGGACACTATTATCCAAGTTTAATATCTCAGCCATAAGATGGTTTTTATTTCAAAAGTAAAATAAATTTTACAAGATTAAGTTTGTATACAGGTTACCCGTATACTTCACAAATTCTTATAAAACGAAATAGCTAAATGAAAAAAAAATTCAAAAAAACCGACTTCCAATATAAAAACCAATAAGGCCCTAAAAAGCAAAGGAAAAGAATTTTTTTTTTAATAATATTTTTCCATTTCTAGTGTCCATAAATATATTTGGTTTTTATTGGGTATAATAAAGTTATTTAAATCGGTTCACAATTGACGAAAATATTAATTAACATACATAAAAAAAAACATACAACCGAACATAGTAACTTACTCCTTTTTCGAAGTCGGTTAAAAACAAAAATTTAATGAAGAGAAGTTTACTTTTTACAGCATGTTAATTAATGGTTTAGCTTGTTTTCTATCTGAGACTACGTTGTAAAAACAAAATATAAAAAAAAACTATAAAGTGTAAAGAAGAAAACTGTTGTATCTTATAATAAACTACAATGTGTCCAATACCGTCTCTAACAAATACAGCGTTTGGAAACAAGGACTTCTATGAACACCTTCATCATTGTTGGTAGAAGATAAATACTGATCGTCTTGTAGATCCTACCGCGACACCTGGAAGTTGTCGCAATTATGCTTATATTTATTATTATTTATACCTTTAGCATTTGTCACTGTCTCAAGTGTTGTTAAGTGACAAATGTGGCTTAAGATTGTCACCACACCTAATAGGAATTGACTCTAAAATGGAATTTCCTATAGACCTAGTGGTGCTCGGCGGCAGATTGCACTCAATGTAAAAATGGTACCGGCGATATCAAAATTAGCACTAATTTGTAAAACACACTTGTAAATAAATAAACCCGGCAAATATTTTTAGGAATAGTATCAGAGTTGTCTTTTTAATCAAACAAGGGCTCGTTCAGTGGAGAACTTCAGCCATCAAGAAAAAAAAACATTTTCCATTTTTTTATTGATCACTTAATCCTCCTCAATAGCTACTAAAGCAAAAAAAAAGAATTAAGAAAATCGGATGAGAAACAGAGGAGGGAGATGTTCTTAATTACTCTCCCACTGCCGATTTATATATAGATCGTAATTTCAATAATATAGCCCGTATAATGACATCACATTATTTCTGAAAACTTTTTACGTAATTAGTAAGGTGACTTAGCATATTTGTTTGCAGACGAAACCTACTAACCAGCATGAATATAAATATTAAAACTTTATGACGGTTAGGTAAGTTAATTAAAAGACCACACGAGATTGTACGACATTTGACCTTTACCGTTACAATAACTCACAACAAATACCTTTAACGAACTTACAACTACGGCCCTCTAGTGACCCGACTCATCACGTAATTGAAAACACATGATTTCATCCTACTCCGATTAAATTACTAGACTACGATTAAATTATTTTAACATTAGACCTCTTTTCTACTAACATATATTTCTCAGTCGGAATACGGTCATGGTCATAGCTTGAAAATGAATATAAAAAAATAGCTGTCAAGTTTATAATATAGTCATAGATAATAATTCACACAGATAAATTTAACAAAACGCATTGCAGTAAATACTTACGTAAGTACGCGAAATATTATGCGGACATTGGAAACATCACAAACACTCGCGAATTAGAAACAAAGAGACTGATATTATGAATAATTAACTCTAAAAAACATTAACAGCAATTCAAAATATATAATAGAAGAACACAATGCTTTGAGAAACAAATTCTTAATAATATTGCACTTTGGGAAAGATCGCGGATTTTTTCACGGAGGGCGCGCACGCGATCACCCTCTACGCTGTTTGGACGCGAACTGGTAATTTTCACGAATACAGGGGTAGTGGCCGGTGGAAATAGGGTAAAAGCGGGGATGTATAAGACTGGCAACTTGAATGGACGATACGCAATGCACAGGGGCTCACTGTCGGAGGTTCGCGTCAGCGGGCATAAGCGGCGCACCCTCTTTGTATACATACTATTCCAATTATTATTAGTTGATGCTTTTAATGTTTTCACGAAGCGAATTGTAATTAATGAAGAATTTGTGTACAGTAGTTATTAAAGTTACAATTATTAATCACACTTCTACTTACATCCCTAACGACTACAATTCTGGACTAGGTTATTAATTTTGCTATTGGAGTTATTGGCGGGATCTTGGTCTGTCATGTAGTGGATTTTATTTTTTATTCATAATCTTGTGTTACTTGACTCTATATTGTGTAAAATTGGTGGTGTTTTATGTGATATAGTTTGTTTATTATGCATAAGTGAAGTGAATGAAAAATAATGCCACGGACCATGAATTCTGAGATGCCACAAAAATTCCATGGAAGGTTCTAACAAGATGGCCACCATCTTGTTAGTTCATTGAAATTATATCACGTAACTTGTAATATTGATACTCACTTAACAATGGCAGTAATAGTTTACTAGAAGACTGGTTGCCAAAATGGAATAGAAGAAGAACTTGAAATACTATTAACTACTCGACAATGGCATTCATTGAAATTATATCAAGAAACTTGTAATATCGATACTCACTTGACAATGGCGGTAATGGTCTACTAGAAGACTGGTTGCCGAAAATGGAATAGAAGAAGAACTTGTAATACTATTAACTACTCGACAATGGCAGTAATAATCTAAAAGATTGGTTGCCAACAATAAAGTTTAAAAAAAAAAATGCTATTATATTGTTGTAATAACAAGTAAGCGAATAATTACGATTTTAAGAGCGAATAACGATATCTCTCAAATCGTGGAAACTCTCTTAATTACAATGAAAAATATTATATTGACTGCGATAGGAATTAACCTAAAGGTATGAAAAAGATCCGCGCTAAAGAATTTATTCGAATAATTCCATATTACTTAGGTACTCGCATTTTTTTAAGAATGATAAACTTTGTCAGGCGCTTAATAGTAAAGATAATTATTAATATAGTTTACACATACAAATATAACCTAAGATTTTATACACAGCACCATAGAGTAACAAACCTGCGCGTTTGTAAGTGTAAGCGGTTTCATAATTCTATGCACAACACTGTATAGATAACTATAGATGAATACACAGCTGATTCTCTCAGCATGACACCGCGCGCGCTTATTGGTCAAATCAAATAGCGCGGGCTTCCCCCCCCCCCCCTTCCTGTAACACATTTCCGTCCTTTTTATAAAATCACTCCGACAAAAAAATATCGAGCAACCGAGAGGAAAGATGTAACACATTAATAAAAGAATACATTTCTATATACTTTCATTCCTGATTGGGGGCTTCAAGTGCACCACCTTGCACCCTGCTGCCTACGTCCATCAGTACCGACACCTGATCTAACAGTCGCAATTCAGTCGAACATAACTGACATATTCTCTTGTACGTATTTACTTTCTAGCTATATCTATATATTAAAACACTGCAGAACCAATGTTGGCTAAAACTCTTCTCTATATCGTATGTTTTCCGAATACAACACATAGTCCACACACAGTTGTTGATATATTTAGTTATATCTTGCATTTATTTAAATTAAAACTAGAATCCTATTTGTAAGCACGGTTTGTTGAAACTTGTTATGTATACTTTTAAGTAATTTAATTTTAATCTGGTGTTATTTGACTCTATATTAAGTAATATTTGTGGTGTTTTACGTAATATAGTTTACTTATTATACACAATTGAAGTGGATGGGAAATAATATCACGGGTCATGGATTCTGACAAGATTCTGTTAGAAAGTTCTAACAAGAGGGCCACCAACTTGTTAGTTCAATGAAATGATCGCAAGGTACTCGTAATATCATTACCTACCTCCATAGCAGTAATAATAATAGCAGTAATAATCTACTAGAAGATTGGTTGCCAAAAATAAAACTAAAAAATATATTCAATAAAGAAATGTGTCGACCAACCCCCGATTTGATTACATTCGACCTCCTTTGCAGTTTATTGGAGGTGAAACAAGGGACTTTTTACACTGGCCCCGTATATTTAGTAGTCTTTGTTTATAAGCTTCCCGAGAATTGGATTTCCGGTTCGCAACCATTCGTCGAGTCGCTTTATGTCACACAACGCCGAATTTAATCCGGTCTAGACTTTTATAACTTCAATATTATTAGGTGTTATAGGTGTGCCTTAAATAAATAAACATTTTTTTACTGCGTAATATGATTTAAAAAGACCGTTTTGAACATCAAGGACTGATTTTCTAAAAATACAGTTTAAATAATAAAATTGTTTATTAAATTTACAATATACGCTGGTTCAGAGTCATGAACGTAGTCTCCATCTGTTCTATAACAATTCCTCATTTATTTATTAATCAGATTGGACAATTAATTTTTGTGGGTAAAATCATCACTATAAATCTTCTTTAATTTGCCGCATTTCAAAATTGGCCAGTGTCATGTAGCAGCTGAGATGCGTGTAGGCCTGCTTGACAGCGATAATTGACGATGGATTGTCAGTTATTCGCCGGTCGCCTTTGTTTTTAGATTTTACTATAATTATCATCAGACACAGTACCATTACTATATCGTGCTACTATAAACAATTAAAACTGTAAACGCTGGTTGTAATTTCAATGAAAAAGGTTTAATAATTAGGCGGGGTTCTTTTCTGCTGATCGCTAAGAATGCGCAACGGTCGGAAGGATATGGGAAAAAAATAGGACTCACCTTTTGGCTGTTGTCACGGTCGTAGGAGGCCTCCTCTTCATTCACTGACACTTCGTTTCGCACCTTTCGCTTTTACTATCTAATTATATTTATTAACGTTTATAATGCAATTTATTATTAATATTCGATCACAGAGATGTGCACTGTAATCATTATGTATTCGGACTGACTTAAGCACCGGTGAGGGGGTTGGAGGCAGGAAATATGGCACTTGATGGATTTAAAGAAGGACAGATAATGCCGTTGTGCACTGTAATGCTTCTTAACCATTTTAGCCTAAACAAAAACTTAACAATATTTATTCAGCATACTATTTGTATGTATTTTGGTTATATTTATAGTGTTAAGCACTTTTTTGTTATTGTATTTGTTTTCATTATTATGTCTTTTCCGTTTATTTATATTTGTACTGCCATGAAAGCTTTTTTTTGAACTGACTACGCTATTGCTATGCTCGCCAGTCTACAAACTAAAAAGTGCCCCAGCTCGTGAACTAAACTAAAAATATAGTGCTGTATACATAGATTACAAATAAGGAAATTTGGTCCCTTTTGTTTTTTATATCATAGGAGGCAAACGAACAGGTAGGTCATCCGATTTTAAGTGTTCACCACCGTCCATAGACACTTGCAACACCAGAGGAGTCGCAAGTGCGTTGCCAGCCTGTATTTGGGAGAAGGGGAAGTGGGGAAGAGGAGAGGGGAGGGAAGTTGGGTATCCGGCAGTCTCACTGACCGAACGAAACGCAACAATGCCAAGCACTGTTACTTCACGTCGGTTTTCTCTGAGAAGGTGGTACTACCCCAGGAGAGCCGACCCATTCATGCTGAAACCAGTAATACCTTCAGCGTGGCTCTACCACCAACAAACAAAACTGTCGCATTAAAGATCATAACCCAATATAAATAAATAAATTCACAAATAAATAAATAACAAAAAGAATACTAAAGTCTCGGATTATGTCCGGGGAATGAGGGATACTCACAAAAAAATAAGCACCAAATTATATTCATTCATTCAGGGCACTTATAACGATATAATAGTGAGAGAAAAGTGACGCTATCGCAACAAAACTCTATTCAAATTCAGATAACAAAATTATTGAATATTTAAAAGCTACAATTCATACAGGACGAGACGCATAAATAATTCATATACATATATATATTTTGAAAATCAATAATGAATACTTCACTACATCTAGACGGGGCGAGGCGTTAGGGGCTCACAATGTCTCGCCGCTTTACCATATTATAAGGGTGGGTCGGGGTTACCAGTAAAAGTTTATATTGTACCTATAAGTGTTTTCATAGAAATCTGCTATATACATATATATTGCTTACTAGCTGATACCCGCGACTTTGTCTTTGTTGTTTATTATCTAAATGGTTATATTTCAAGAAAAATTGTAGGCAAAATTATATAAAAGAGAAGGCAAAAATATACTTTGCTCATAAAATCGTAATTTCTTAAAACCTAAATTCAATTTATATTTCATAAGGATATCGTGATTTTTTTAAGTATGGACTAAATATCGAAAAACAAAATTTTAAAAAGTTTTTGCGTAAAGCGCAGACCTCTACAATTATATTGATATAAGATAAGTCCTTAGGTAATTCCAAGGGCGCAGCTATTACCCTATCAGCCGTATTTAGGATACATTACCTTCAAGCGACAGTGAATACAATATAAATAGAAATTCGTAAAATCAGCACAACTTCAAACTCTTGTTAATGGGAGAAGTGTAATAGATTAAGAATTAAAATATATAAATAATTACATTATTCCTAAGTCTTAGTGATTCCTAGGTCATATTTGTAGAAAGCAAGCTGTAATTCAGCAGAACAAACCCACACTTCACCGTAAATTTTAAATACCGAGTCTCTTTACGATTACAAGCTACAAGGCATATTAAGATTTGATGCAGAAATAGAAAGAAAAAGCACCTTCGTTCTACTCAACACATTAACAGATATAAAATTGTAATATGTGTATGATGATTGTTCCGATCAATTTCGGACATGGCGATCAGCGGTGTGATGCACAGGATATATTAAGGTGCACAAGTGTACGCACAAGACACAGGTACACATACTCATCCATGTTCTTCTGGACCCAGTGGAACGGGGACTTTTACGACCGGAGAAGGACTCAGACAGATGGTACAGTATCACGGAGAGAAAGTTACTAGGGGTGAGTACTCGCACTTCCTTAATCGCCTTTTACGATATCCACGGTAAGATATTGAATGGTGCTATTCTACTCTGCCGGCACCACACGACATAATATGTATTTTGTAATAATATATATAATTCTGTAACTTACCTATAATCATAAAATCGTTGCACAGGATTTAAATGCAAAAGGAATATATTTTAATTTGTCTCAGAATTATGTTGAAATTTGAAAACTGTTAAACTAAATAACAAATTCTTAAATATATCTTTGTTATTTGATCTTAATGTACGTCAATAATGACTTTATTCAATAAAAATAAGGTAATTTAAGGTCAATTATAATATAGAAGACTACATTTGAATTTCTAATTATAGGGAAATGCAATAAATAGATAATTTTAAGTTAAAGCTGACAACACTCTGGTAGGGGCCGGATTCCCCGCACCGTATTGCACCCTCTTACTGGATTAGTTGTTTTGTTTCCCGCTCCAAATGAGTACAAGTAGCGCAATAACGGACACCACCTATCTGCAGATCGTCTAACATAACAATATACCTATATTTAATTTGTTTATGATAATATATATACATATAATTAATAAATATGATATATATACTAGCTGTTCCTGCGACTTCTTCCACGTGGTAGAGCCACGCTGAAGCTATTATTGTTTTCAGCATGAATGAGTCGGCTTGCTCGGGGTAGTACCACCCTCTCACAGAAAACCGACGTGAAGTAACAGTGCTTGCATTGTTGCGTTTCGTTCGGTCAGTGAGAGCGCCGGAGGCCCGCCTCCTCTCTCCTCCCTTCCCCTCTCCTCGACGCCTCTCCCAAACACAGGCTGGCAACGCATTAGTGACTCCCTTGGTGTTGTTAGTGTCTATGGACGGCGGTGATCACTTAACATCAGGTGACCCGCCTGTTCGTTTGCCTCCTATGATATAAAAAAAATAATAGTTACTTTGGGCTAACGCTAACACGCAGCGAAAGCTCTGAAAAACAAAACAAAAAACTCCGATTATGAAACATTCTCCATTGGTGCTCCGCTCCTATTGGTCTTAGCGTTATGATATATAGCCTATGTATAGCCTTCCTCGATAAATGAGCTATCTAACACTAAGTGAATTTTTCAAATCGGACCAGTAGTTCCCGAAACTAGCGCGTTCAACCAACCAACCAAACAAACAAACAAACCCTCCAGCTTGAAAATATTAGTATAGATTCATAAATATGGTCACAGACTGATAATGTCAAGTAACATTATTACATGATAATTATTTTCAAAATACTTCTATGTCTCCAATACTACCTACTACAAAATATTTAGCGTAGTATTTTTATAGTCAACATCATTATTGTATAGATATAACTATGTTATACTAGCTGTTGCCCGTGGCTCCGCACACGTTGTTTTTAATATATTAAAGAAATGTAAAATTGTAAGTAGGTGTGTACATTACAGAAATGCTTTTTCAAAAACATTTGTAAGTACCACACGCACGCCATCTACTGTAACAAGTAACGTGTACATTAGATATGTGAATACTAATAGGATGGGATTTATCATCAGCAACATACCTGGATCTTTAACCTACTAAATACCACCCTCAGTGCTCTATATAAGAAAGTAATGAAAACGTTAAGCTATACATTATTGAACAATATGTGTTAAATCTTTTATTATATAGATATAATATGCCCATATTGTCGATATAATTGTGTTATTCTTATACGTTGCTATAATTACTGATTTATGTAGACACAAACGCAGTAAATAAAACAGAATGGCCGCCAAATTGACCAAAAAGATAATATAATTCAAATTACATACAAATATATGACTTTCAATTAGGTATATTTCTTCTTGGAGTCCAGTACAGCGCACGTCTCGCGCGCTTGTTTACAGTAAATAACATATTTTTGATTAATTTCACACGGACCAATTCACAGGTAACAACAGTTCACCACTACTACGAAGTCTTGGCTAACAAAATAAAAGAAAGTTACTTCTTATATTGTTAGTTACCTGCCTGTGAAAGTCCCGTGAAAATCAGTTCAGACATTTCGGATATTCCAATGCGGCCGAAGGGGAATAAAAAACCTAAATTACTTTTTATGAGGTCTGCTATCTACCAGTGAATACCCCGTGAAAATCGGTTCAACGGTTTTGTAAAGAGTAATGCGGACGAAGCCGCGCACAAATAAAATAGAATATGTCAACCGCTATAACTTCGGCTATCTGTGAGTAAAATTCCCATTAAAATAGGTCCAGCCGTATTGAAGATTACCCGGAATAAATAAACAAACAGAGAAAATATAATAATATAAACATACCGACGGGATATAATTTTTTTTTGAAGTGGAACTTCTTTAGAATCGTTGTGATTTCAAACCGGATGCAACGGAAAAAACGACAGGTAAGAGACACAAATACAAAAATTAGTGAGCCAGAGCGAGAGAGCAAGTGTCGGTGTGTATATATATTGCACACTGTTCAATACTTGCTTGTATTTGAGCATTTAACGTGTGTTTAGTATATGTGAAAAGTACGTGAGCTAATACTACTGTACACTGTATGCGGCTGCATATTACAGCTTTTTAGTAAGAAGTCAGCGTGGTGTGTTATTATTTAACAGTGTTTGTGAGTATTTTTATATCTTGTTGTGCTAAATAATAAATTCATTTTTAAAAAAATAAACTTTGTAATTATCCTACCCTTGTTATATATATTCATCTCATTCTTTTGTCGATTTACTGAAGTTTCACTTCTATCGTGTGTGAATCGCACACACACCTTTTTTTTAAACTATTTATAGCCATATCCATTCACTAAAAAGTTGTTATTTTAATTTTACATACACACGCTTTTATTTTTATAATGCGTAATAGATCACAAATAAAAAAATGGAATCAAAACTAACGTAGAATAAACTTTTTGAATAGGAACACAAAATAAACTTTGAAAATGTTTGCGATAGAAACTTACCACGTTACCAGGGCAACATGTGTGTTACTAACACAAAGCAGGTCTCAAAAGGAAAAAAATGCCCGATTTTGAAACATTCTTCATTGGCGCTCCGCTCCTATTGGTCTTAGCGTGATGATATATAGCCTAAAGCCTTCCTCGATAAATGAGCTACCTAAATCCGACAGATTTTTTTTTTAATCGGACCTGTAGTTCCTGAGATTAGCGCGTTTAACCATACAAACAAACTCTTCAGCTTTATACTAGTATACATTGTTTTATTTATTTTCCTAATAATTTCGATTATTGAGTTTTTGGACGGATCTTGGAATGCCATGTAGTGGTCCTTATATTTTATTCATAATCTTCTGTTATTTGGCTCTATATTGTATAATGTTGGTGGTGCTTTACGTAATATAATTTGACTATTGTGCACAAGTGGATCGGAAATAATACTACGGAGCATAGACTCTGACTTGCCACAAAAACCCCCAGGAAAGTTCTAACAAGATGGCCACTATCTTGTTAGTTCATTGAAATTATATGAAGAAACTTATAATATCGTTACTCACTTGACAATGGCAGTAATAATCTACTAGAAGACTGGTTGCCAAAAATAAAATAGAAGAATTTCGATTATTAAAAATGGCGAATGCTGGACGGTTTCCTATTGCATTTCGTATCGGTCGCCGTGACCTTAATTATGTTAGAACTAATGAAATTAACAATAATTATTATTTTAAATTACTCTAAAGGTAGGTAAGTAGATATAAATAAAATTGAAATGTTTGTTAAATATCTCTGCTAATTTCCAGAATGACTGAACCAATTTTTACAAGACTTTTTCTGAGAGCATTTTCAGAGTATACAAGTTTCATATTATTACACTTGTCAATGAAAATTAAGTAGTAATGGTAAAATTATAATTGAAAATATAAAATATAGTGCATATTTAATCCAAATAAAATAAATTGTCATGAAATAATAAAACCATTTAAGTACACGAAAAATAAATTAATTTAATTTAATATTGTATTTATCTGTGTACAGAATACAAAATGTTCTATGGAATAAATACTAATAATGCATCGTTCACGATGATGCATAATACAATACGATACTTTACTAAAAGTTTTACGTTACAGAATGAGCCGTACAAACGTCGCTCGAGACGCGTTGCTATTTTCCTACGTTCCACCGTGCACGTCGTCACGTTGCGTTGCGTTTATGTTAGGACTGTTGTTTAAATATCGATATTTTTATTCTTTAAACCTCGATTATAATTGATACGATATTCTTTCTATACTAATATTATAAAGAATTAAAGTTTGTGAGGTTGTAGGGGGTAATATCTGGATCTGAATTTCCCGGGTTCAGGTTTCCTCACCATATTTTCCTTCGCCGTCAGCCAATAGTGTTACCAATTTAAATTACTAAATGTACCTGAATTTTGAAAAGTTCGGTAGTAAACGCCCGGGTTCGAACCTGCAGACATCGAAATAATATTCCACGGCTCAAGCCACCACGACTTAAAAACCTTGGCAACTGATGAACTGAAAAATATCGATACACACAATTATCTTATTTAGATAAAACAACAATGATGACAATTATGACCAATATCAAAGAATAACGTTTGAGCAAGTAGCCCTTAGAACTGTAATGCAACATTTTAAAACATTTGTGGTTTAAATTGTTTAACAAATATACTGGATTAAAAACTGTAAATCATTGTTAATTACAATTGTTTTTTTAATAAAGCCGATATATCGAAAATCCGATATTTTTAAAAATACATTTTTCACATATTACTTAAAGTATGCAGACAGTTATTTTAAAACAAGATTGTCAACATAGTCTATAACGTGTTTGAGTTTTTTGTTGAGTGCGTTGTATCTTACTGCAAACAACAAAATAGATGTTTTTTTATCTACATAAATTACTGAGAACCATAAACTACATAATATCCAACTTTATATATATGTCCTTCCAGCAAAAAAATGTCACATTTGAAATATCCCTTTTATTTGTTTTGCAAAATTACAGGACATTATAAATGTATTATGATCTTATTAATATTAAAGACGAAACATCGATTACTATCTTGTATGTTTTTACAAATAAAAAGTAAAAATAAAAGTAAGTGATCGATTTTTTCTTGGATCGCATCCACGTACTGTGACTTCACTATTTAAAAACTGATTTATTTCGGGAAGAATCAGCATCCCTATTATCAATTACAATGTCATAAAGGAACACAGCCATAAAACATCTGTCTTCAAAAGAAATATTTCAAGATAGTAATATAAAAAAATGTATTATAGTAATAATGTCATAAATTTAATAGATAAATCAAAAGAATATGGTTACAGTTTTAATTTTTTATATTGAGTCTTCTTCGTTCAGAAATATTTTTGCAAGAAACTACGTTTTGTTAACGAATTAGTAAAAAGTACGTGCATTAAATTTAGCACAAAAGACTATTTTATAGTTTAACTTCTACCTATCGGGACAATAATATTAATTCATAAATAACGTAAAATAATTTCTAGAGCTGATACTAGTCCTATATCATAAATAATAAGTTTATACTTTCGTTACTCAGGAATACGCATAAGATAAATAAAACGTCAAATTCGTTTGAGTTTTCTTGGCCGCTGGTCCGCTGTTTGGTTTTAACAATTTATCTTTTAAATTATAGTCATAGTTATATTATAGTTGTAATTATTTTATATATTAACATCAATAAAAGTGTTATTATTGATAACAGGTGTGATTAGAGAATTTTTTTCCAAGTTCATGTATGCAAAATTGTTCAAGCTACATCACTAATTCGCCATAAGTTTTTTTTTTGCAAAATTTCATTCTTCTTTGCCAAATAACAGTAAATAGTTGTCGCTATATTTATTTCATATTTTTTTATTATCGTTATCTCTATTCTGCTCCACATTGATTTTTTATTTCAGGTTATTATCGACCTGTCAACCGAAGGAGACATTTTTCGTAAAGCTGTCCGTATATATTTGCAAAATAGGAGACGAAAACCCATTTAAGTTTTCAAATTTCATATCGAATCTGCCACCTATAGTAAGTTTCATTATATTTCGATATTTATTTAAAAGAATATGTAGGCTTTCTTGTATTATTATGGAACTAAATTAGAATTGTAGGTAAACAGTAAGATGTTTTTTTTTGTATTGTTATTTTTTATATTACTATCTCTTTTCAACGTAAATATCATATAATTTAACTGTACATTTTTAAATATACCTTCACCTCAACAAAAACTGAACAATAATTTGTGCTAGTTTGTCTCTCACACAAAAACAAAAAAATAATAATAACATATTTAATACTTACACAGATATTGATGTATTTATCACCTTATTTATTGGCTTTATTACCCCGAAACGAAAATAGATTTGAAAGTGATCTGGATTCAATATGAGGTTGGGATAATTATGAAACACAGTCAATTTTCCATTATCTCTATTGTCAGTCTTATTTCATCTTCAATCCTGCGAAGAATATAATTCTTAGACCTACAAAAATAAATAAAGATATCAGTTACCACAGAACAAACAACTTTTATACATATTTAAGAGCAAACAATATTGTACAAAGGTTATACCATCTTAAAAGATGACTGTGCTTATATTTATTTATTTGAGTATTACAGATTCCTCAACATTGTATTAAACTACATGCTATTTTATAAAACTTACTTTACTAACAGGAAACCTGAATTAAATGTTTTGATGAGTGTGATGTTTTCATTAATATCTTGTTATAATTTTTTTACATGTCACATATAAAAAAATTGTTAATTTTAATTTTCTTCAAATAGAGCTTAATAGATATTTATGTCATATTCATAGTAAACATATATATCATAAGTTTTTTAAGGCTCGATCTGAATGTAGAGTCCTTGATATGTTCATACATATTTAATATAACATATTTTATAGATCACCATGGAATTTGCAAACCTATCTACCAAATCTATTTTATTATAACTTATCACTAGGTGGCATAAGGCTATATTTTATTATCATTACATAGTATAAAATAAAGTCCCCTACCTCATCTGTCTGTCTGTCTGTTTGCGATAAACTAAAAAACTACTAAACAGATTTTCATGCAGTTTTCACCAGTGGATAAAGTGATTCATGAGGAACGTTTTGGTATATAATTTGTCAAGGATTTATTTTTAATGAGGGCAGGACAACGTCTGCCGGGCCCGCCAGTTATTTTATAATTCAACACAAATAAGGTTGTTGGTTGCTAGTATATTATAAATGTGAAAGATTTTCTTTTTGATACATTTTCATCATTAGACAAGTGAACTGATTGCAAAGGGAATTAATACAGAGGTGGCCTAGGACCTCTAGACACATAATCCACTTGATCTTGAATATACTCAAAAATTCTCAGGAAGAAGCTAGTCCTAGATATAGGCTTGATAATAATGCTTATCACAGAATCCCTCTTGTATGGGGTTGAAGCAGGAACCTCAGTAATATATGGTTTCACTTGGTTGATCTCCCAATTATATATGATTTCTCTCATTAAAGAGTTACTCTACATCAATAATTACTCTGTTTATAATTGAATTCATTCTAGTCATCTGCTTATTGTTGCATCGAGATCGCTGTTAATGCCGCAACCTCCACATTCAATCCTTATTTCTTATGCTTACTGTTGCATGATTGTAATTTGTTTTTGCTATTCCTACATGTATACTTACAAACTCCTAATGAATTCGAATTATTTAGATTGTCAATTCGTCATCCGCAGGTCCGAACCCTGACTCGACTCAATGAATTTTTCGATATTTGCATACATTTACTAATTTAAATTGCTAACACTATCAGCTGATTATTGGTGGTGAAGGAAAACATTGTGAGAAAACCTGAACCTAGGAAATGTTCTTGTGTTAGCACCATACATGAAAAATTATGAAACTGGATTTCTCAGAGCTTGAAATTGCCAATAGTCGAGGGTTGAGGGTTGGCGTAGTAATTATTCCCATGCCCTCCTTTAGAAAGCAGTCTATGGCCCTGAAGTGAGTCTTTTATAGGCTGATATGATTATGATGATGCTTTTGCCTAAGGCATGTTTAAACTTAATATGGAGTAAATTTTGTCTTTCGGTAAACATCTTAAGCCTGTGACTCTCATCTGCTACTACTAGAACATACCTATATATTCTTGGTGACATATGGTAGCTAGTCGGGTGGGCCTATGGCGTCATAATCTGGTTTTATTACAATATTTTCCACCACCAAAGTCTGTAGTAGAATTTTAATTTAGGTTGATCAAGATGGTTTCCAAATAAACTACCTTTTGACTATTATCACTTAAAATATGATAAATAGTTTTTAATATTAAGGTAAATTGGATTGTAACAGTATTAACTTTTCCAATATATCTTCAGCATAATTGACAATTTCCATTCATTATTTTTCGAGTGTCGCTACATATTATAAAACAAAGTCTTCTGTCACGTCTGCCTGTTTGTGATAAACTCAAGAACTACAAAACGGATTTTCATGCAGTTTTCACCAGTAGATAAAGTTTTTCATGAAGAAGGTTTAGGTATATAATTTGTCAGGATTTTATTATCCGAGTGGGACATCTACGGGGCTCGCTAGTATGATATAAATAATAAAATGTAGTATTTGTTGTCAAAATAGGGTGGTGGAGCGATGCCTCGTTGCAGTAAACGCACGCGTAGCGGAGCACCCACAAACGGGGGCGATGTTCTACCAGGAGCCACAGCAATAGAAGAACACCATCATCACAAAAGATCTAGAAATAGCAGGTAACTACGACAAAATAAATATAAGCTTATTATATGTGAAATGTCCTTTTCAATAACATCATTCAATCACTTTTATGTAGTAAAAATACATGATGTTATGCCTAGTGAGAGAACAGTGGAGCAGTTACACCTGCTAGAATATACCAAAAGATTTTCAATGTGAGAGTCATAACAATCTATCAGAATTCCACAACTTAAACTCTACATGCACCTACTTTACGTGTTGACATGTGACATCATTCATGCCACTCCAATTTTCCTAAGAAATCTACTAGCTTCCTGATGTTCAAAAGGTTTGGAAGATTCTTCTGTGTATCAACTTGTAGTTACTGCACAGTGGACCAGCTTCTTGCACACCATGTGTCTGGTTGTCTTTTTTTTTATATCATTGCACATGAGACAAACGAACAGGTGGGTCACCTGATGTTAAGTGATCACCGCCGTCCATAGACACTTGCAAAACTAGGGGAGTCGCAAGTGTGTTGCCAGCCTCTTTTTGGGGAGAGGGGGAGGTGGTCCCACCGCGCTCTCACTGACTGAACAAAACGCAACAATGCAAGCACTGTTACTTCACATTGGTTTTCTGTGAGAGCGTGGTACTATCCCGGGCGAGCCGACCCATTCATGCTGAAACCAGTGGCTTGCAGTGCTTCTGTGTTGCTCTACCACCTAATTGATTGTAGTATATTTTCTGTGGAACCTATATTACAGTTATTAAAGCTTCCTTGAATGCCTTAGCACCCATTTATGTTTGTAATTTCGGTTCAAATTCGTGTAAAATGGTAAAATCTTGACCAAAATAATTTTGTTATTTCAGTTCACGTCGACATTCCAAATCAGAAGACACGAGTTTCAGTGTTAAGAAATGTTTAATGTGGTTTAAAGAATACACAACAGTTTCAGAACCTGATATACTAGGTATGCATGCTTCATAAAAAGGTAAACCAGATCGAATTTCTTGCCGGTTCTTCTCGATGACTGGGTTGTTTTCCGAACCGGTGGTAGTTTTGACATTCATAAGTTCCTTCTTAGGGCCTAAATTGATTTGATTTTTTGAAAATAAACAAAAACTATCTACATTAATATAGAGAGTTGAATCTCGTCATCTGTAAAGGATAATCAGTGAGCTTTGATTATCATTACGAATTAAAAAATAATATACACTATATGGCACAAATGTTGATGCCGAAATGAGTCTAACTTACGATTTTATTTATTGAAGTGGACACGGTAACTGCACTCGGAGTGATAGTTATTCTAAAATAACAACCACTGAGAAATCCAAAACTCTTTGACAGTCGCCACTGTCATGCTAGCATTCAAGTTTCTCGTCGCAAATATACTAATTGATCCAGAGATGTGATAGTGGCAGATTTATCACTATGCATATGGTGCCCAGTACACAGTTGCATAGAGTTCCTTACCATCACACTACATAGTGGGTATTATTCTTCTTGTTTGGTTGTCGCAATTCAATGTAAAAATAAGGTCAACAGTGTCCACCTATCAATAGGTCATACAATTTCATATATTGAAATTATTTGTATCAAACTTCTGTTAGTCTTTTTTTATTTCATAATACCAAAATTTACATTAAAGGAGTGAAGCCACAGGCAAAACTTAGTTCTACATAAAGTAAAATTATATTGTCAACTGTTGACATTGAAATTAACTGTAATGAATAAGTGCAACTCAGTGGTTAATAAAAATAATCGTATTAATTAATTTTTTCCAGGTCCTGAAGGTATGGAGAAATTTTGTGCAGACTTAAGTGTAGATCCAGAGAATGTAGTTATGTTAGTGATTGCATATAAAATGGGAGCCAAACAAATGGGTTATTTCACACAGGAAGAATGGTTAAAAGGTAATTTAAATGTTTTCTTAAATTTCATATTATAAAAAACAGTCCTCTGCCACTTCTGTTCTGTCTGTCTGTCTGTTTGCGATAAACTCAAAAACAAGTGAACGCAATTTCATGCGTTCTTCACCAGTAGGTATAGTTATTTATGAGCAAGGTTTTGGTATATAATTTGTCAAGGTTTTCTTATTATCAGGGCGAGACAACGGCTGCTGGGTCTGCTAGTAATATGTGTTTAAGAATTTCTTTTATATTCCAGGTCTAACAGAACTTCAGTGTGACAATGTGCACAAATTGCAGAACAAATTAGAATATTTACGCAATTTACTCAATGACCCCTATATATTTAAGGCAATTTACAGATATTCATATGATTTCGCTAGGGTGAGTACAAATTAACAGGTTAATTAGTATGTAAACATTTTATAATTTTGACAAAATATTTGTGTTGGAAAATATTAGATTTGGCAACTGAATTATTCTAAAATGAAAGAAGTACTAACCACGGGAATATGAGAATAACTCTGGTATGAAACAAGTTGATAAGGAGTTTAACTTAAAAATATGATGTCAAGGATAAAAAGATGCTGTCTTCATAAAAAATTGTAGTCCTCTCACAATTGGTTGAAATGCTTCTTGGTAACTCGACAGCAAAAAAGCGCGTTGTCACATGAAATTTATGAATTTGAATTTGGAAATTGATTATTTAAAAAGAGTATGTAGAGATTTTCAGTTTTTATACACCGAGAACGAAGTTCAAATTTTTCTTTTTTCATGATCTTCTTATTTTCATGTATAAAATTTAAAGATCTTGGAAAGTTACGTAAAATATTTATTATGAACGACTAAAATTGGATGTAACTTATCTTGAAATGTAATGACTTAAAAAAATACAATGCAGGGACTCATTTCTTCTCAATATACAACATGTATGAACTGTTGCATTACAGAGTTTAACAATTGTCATGATTATTATTATTGTAAATTATTTTGATGATTTGAAATGGTCTTCATAATATATCTATTAACTAAAATGGTATTCAAATGATTTAAACGGACTTACTTCCGGTACCGCTACATCGCATCCAAGACGCGACCGGAACATTAACACTAGCGTCACCCTAGTAGAGATTTCGGCCTATACAGCATGACTGGTTAAAGAGTTGCGATACTCTGACATATTACTCTTTACTTGCTTTTCGTTCTAAATCAATTAAAAAAATAGGTGCTTAATGTTTGACCTAATTATTTCGCGAAACTCAAAGCTGATATACACTTAACATCAGGTGTTTTACGTAAAAATGAACTGGTGTAACAAATACGAAAGCGAATAAATCACGCCCTGTCTCTCACTCCGGGCAGCATCCCGCACGCCAGCTCCCGCCCCGGTTCCCTTTGTTCGACCGTGCGGCATTCCCACGATAAGCAGTTATGTAATGATTACCCTTGAAAAGCGCCCCTTTGATTTCGTTCATTGAAACTAGGCGTTTTTTACGTTTAAAAGTATCGTTCCCATGCTTTTAAAAGTTTTAGAACAAACTTAACTCTTTAACTCATTGTTGTTTATTCGTATTTGTTTTGATATTATTATGTAAAATGTGACCATGAACTACCACGGTAGAAAGGTGTCACCCTTTAAACATTCACCTGGTATAAAGCAAGATGTTGTTGGCGTAAGGCGAAGGTCTGGTAGGATGGGTGGTGACAGTGGGTACAGAGTGTTGATCGGTTCGACACGATGTGGTTGTATTGAAGGATAAGGAGCAGCGGTCACTGGAGACGAGCACGGCGCGTGCCCTGCTGGGCGTGCTGCTGCCGCGGTGGGCGCTGCGCGGCGCGCTGGCGGAGTTCCTGTCGCGCGACCGCAAGTACCGCGTCGTGAACCGCGACCAGTGGTGCAACATCCTCGAGTTCAGCCGCTCCGTCGACGCGCACCTCGCCTCCTACGACGCGGACGGCGCCTGTACGTATACACAGCCCACACACACTATACGACAATTGTGTCCAACTCTTCCACTAACACATGCTGCTATACACGCCCTACACTACACAACAATTGTGTCAAACTGATTCACTGCTAAATGCCGTTATACACCACCCACACTATACGATAACTATATCAAACTGTTCTAACAATAATAATTATGTGTATAATAATGGTCTACTACAAGATTGGTTGCCAAAGTCATCTTATAAAATGGTTTAAAAGTTATGAATGTATATCATCAGGGCCCGTGATGCTGGACGAGTTTGTAGAGTGGCTTCGCGCGGAAAGAGCATCCGATGTGCCCATGCCGCCCGCCAGCTGAGGCTGCTGAACCACCTTCCACCACCCTCACTCCCCGCACTCCACCGCCTCCAACACCACCAGCGCCAGGTACACGCGCTCTAGCTCAACGAGATACTGCCGTACTTTCATACCCATGTTGTCGTCTTAACGTTGTTCAGAGTAATTCATTTCTTCAGACAAAAATATACATCTAATATATGTCTTACTATTTGTAGTTATTATATCAGATTTATCGGTTACTTTAAAGACTTTAAATTGGCATCACAATGTTTTCATATTATAGTATATACTAGCGGGTCCGGCGGACATTTTCCCGCCCTGATAATAAAAAACCTTGATAAATTATATATACTTAAAACTTCCTCATAAATCACTTTATCTACTGGTGAAAATTACATGAAAATCCGTTCAGTAGTTTTTGAGTTTATCGCTAACAGACAGACAGACATGGCAGCGGACTTTGTTTTATAATATGTAATGATATTAGCGGGCCGGGTGGATGTTGTCGTGCCTTGATAATAAAAAATACCTTAAAAGTCACCCACAACGCCGCCTACCTGGTCCAATTGTTAATCTGAACCATTCTTGTATCCATCTGAACACACAATAAATTTCAACAAAATCTGTCCAACCGTTTAGGAGGAGTTCAGTCACATACACATGGGCAGAAGTTTATATACAGCGCGACTGGTTAGTCGCCAGCAATATTTTTACAGGATAATCATTAGTGTCGATTCTCATTTTAAATCAATTAAAAAAATAGGTGCTTAATATTTGACCTAATTATCTCGAAAAACGCAAAACTGATATATACTCAACGTCAATTGATTTATGCAAAAACGAACTGGTGCAATAGATACGGAAGCGAATGAATCACGCCCTGACGCCCACTGCGGGCCGCGTCCCGCACCTCAGCTCACGCTCTGCTGCCCTTTGTTCGATCTACTTACAATGTTTTGAATGAATTTCAGTTCAGTAAATATACATTGGGTTTAATGAATATTATAAAATCAAGTAAATGTTTAAATTGTTAAAATGTTACACGAAGTAATTTGTCACAAAAGCGTTACGCTGAAATTTTTTTTTACGCTATTAGTCCTTTGGCCCGAATTCATCCCTTTGTAATTGTTAATTATTAACTCCTGGGCTAACCATATTCATAAATAAGAGTTTAAGTTCCATACTAACGAATATAAACCTTATAGTACATTGGTCAAGAGACTTGGCATATCATAAAAAAAAAACCCTACCTATTACGAAATATGAAAAACTTGAACAATAACAAATTATATAATGTAAAATCATAATTAAAGAAAAACTGGTTAGATATTTAAAACCATCCACCATTTAAAGATCCGAGTGTAAAAAATCAGCCGAGGCTTTAATACATTTTTTTTGTCAAACTTTGACATCTGTAAAATTATAAGTGCAGCCATGATCACACTGATCCAATATAGTTAATATCCTTTTCAATGTTGAACAGCGTTTAGTAAAACAAAAATGGAAGTACGGTAGATATTCACGTTTGAAGTTATTCATTATATTTCTGTTCTGTATTTATAATTTGTGTCTCATCGCCGTGATAGTAAAATATCTAAAGTTACGAAACATTTTCATTAAAACAATGTATTTTCATTTTCTTTAAATATTCTTGTTATAACATTTGTACCTGTCATCGTGTTCGATTAACGCCACATCATTCTAAACAACACTGTTTATCTTCAATATGAATATGCTAAATGTCAGAACAATGTTTCAGAAGGTGTGACGTCACGCACTATGATTGGTGTTTCTGGTCACGCGATAACATTAATGTCATTGGTTGCTGTTCTCTAATTATCCAAAATATATATTGAACTTGTAAATAAAAATTGTAAGATATTCAATTTTGTATATTTTTCTATTACAAATCGACATTAAAACTACTTTATCAATCAGTAGTTGAACCACAAACATTTATTCAATTGGTTTTTGAGGCAGCAAATAAAGTATTATGTTAATTTTTTTTTTGTATAATGAATTATATACTTACAAAAAAAAATGTGACTTGTAGGTGTTTATTGCAACAACGATTATATTTCGTCTCAGCTACAGCAGTGTTTATCGAACGATTAATTGTAAACTTTTGTATTTATCTACTTTGTTACAATATTATGATTAAAAACATTTGTCTTTATAATTTTCATTTTCGTCTTATTAACTAAATAATTTAAAAAAAAATAGTTATCAAATATACTGCCTTTGTAAATCATATAAAATGTCGAAATTTATGCGATTTTTTAACGACGAAGTAGACTTTCTGAAAAAAACTTTTTTTTTGGCTGTAAATTTAATTTTGTAAAACACTCGGGGGTTCTGAGATACAATTTCAGTCATTGAATGTTCGTAAAGAGTGCGTGATATTATTTTTTTTTATTTTATAATATTTTTAGGCAAATAAAATATACCATTTGTAAAAAAGTGTTAAAAACAGAGTTACTGCATTTTACAGTACGGAGGCAGATTAGGGAATCATCATTGTGATCAATAATTGTAACCTATTATAATATAGTATTGACTCATTTGCATATTAATTGTAAGAATACTTGTATATTTTAGCATTTATATTATAGCTGTATGTTTGTATATTATGTGTTTATAGTGATTTCTCCCATATCGTTACGATTTTCATTATAATTTTTTTACTCAGTGTAGGAATTACCAAAATTTAAATTTATTGTAAAATAAAATTGTTCTGTTTTTCTTTTTTAAGAGGGGGGCTTTCAGGTGTTTTCATAATTTCGAAGAATGTTTATATTTTTTTTTTCTCCTAAATTTAAAATTAAACGAAAAACCCTAGTAATCGTTGTCAGATATGTCTCAGTTTTTCATTATATCTCACTTTTTCTCAGTTTTAAAATTTTGTTAGATTATTACTAATTTACCCACCGACCCTAAATATTTTTTTAAATAAAACAGTCCCATTATTTTTATTTTTTATTTGAAGAGCGCATACAGACGTCCGTTCCTTAATAAAACACAAATCCTTCTGTGGTGGGATCATATTTTCGTTCTACATTCGGAATTAAATCCTGAAAGGAGGCAACTGGAGACAGTAAAATAGTTTTTACACTATGTAACAAATTACTCGCTGAAACACGCTTAAAATAATTAATCACAACGACTGACTATCAATATAAAGTTATCCATGATTCTAGAAATTTCGATACTAATAACAACACACTAGAATTAATGTATTTTCCTTTAATATAAAATTAATAAATCCGTATAAAATATGAACAGGTACAGGTATATAAGATTATAATGTTCCTATTTGTATTCTTGTGTTTGATAGTAAATATATATTTTTTGTAAATTAGCATTAACCACGCGTATATGAAAACGATTGCATCATTAACACAGTTCTGCGAAAGTTTGATGATGGAAGTGTTATTTTTTACTACATTTTTGTATTTCTAGCCCTGTTTATTGAATTATTTTCTAAAATAACTAATTACGAATGATATTTTAGCGAGAAATGCATTGATATACTTTAACAATATTTGTTTTATATTCCCTAAAATGTCACCATATGAATACTAGTGAGTGTGAGGAAAAAAAACCATATATAATAGGTTGTGATTTTGAAATACCCAGCATTCTGAAATCTATCGATATGCAGTCAGCTTTCATATAGAGAAGTCACACTCAATCCACTGTCTTTTTTAAACATTCTTACATTGCGACACTCGCAAAGAATAAAGGGTTATCTGCAAAACTACTGTTTTACAGGAAAGGGTATGCAAAATTATAATAAATAACAGGAGAATGAAGCTATATTTTTCTATTTTATAATAATAATTTTGTAAAAAAAATATACATATATTTTATGATAGAATAATTTTCAGTTGAATTACATAAAAAAAAGTAATTTCTAAGAAGCGTATAGTTGACTTTATTCTTTGCTAACGTCGATTGTTTAAACTACCCAAAAAGTGAAATAAATAGAGATTGTTATTTTTCATGTTTAGTATAGAAAAAAATTAAGAACAATAATTTTTTTTCTTAAATTTATTTATATACAGTGCTAGAAATACGATGTCTAAAATTATCATCAGCCTAACGCGAGAGGAGTTTAACGAAACAATTACGTTTACCTAATAATAATTAGACTGGATAAGAGTTACAATTCTGAATCAAGTTCCACTGTATAGACTAGGTCTAGTCTAGATTAGGTTTAGGTGTAGATATCGTTTTGTATTAACATGTAGTTAGAAACATATTCAAATTCTGATTGTAAGCGATTTCTGCATACAGAGTGAGGCGTTTTAAAACGACTAGGGAGCTGTGTTAAAGTAATATATGTTATAAATACGGTAGTATGTTTGTTTGAATTTCTATCCATAAGTCACGTTGGAACTTTTGAACGGATTTTAACGGAATCTATATAAGTAAAATGTTAAGAGGTCTGCCCTTGTGTACGCATCACGCAAAAACAATCGAATATATTTTCAATGACTTTTAGTTCTACTATTTAGACACTAGATCCTTATCTAAATGAAAAAAAAATCATATCTTCATCTAATATAATGTAAGTCTTAATATGTTACGATTTTATAGGTACTACAAAAGACTTAAGAAATTTTGTAAGCAAGTATATTTTTGTTTTTTAATAATTTTTTCTCTGTACCTAAAATATATTGTCTATATAATATACTAAGCAGACAAAGTTGTGGGTATCAGCCAGTATATCATAGAATTTGAAGGGTCATGAAACGGCATAGGATATTGTTCAAAATGACATCCAACGATCGGGTTTGTTTACACTCATTACACTCAGTAACTTCCCGAGGCGAGTATTAAAATGGATACAAATCTGCTTGCCCCCAATATATACCATTCGTGGGTTATAAGCATAGGATTCGACTAGCGCTTGTTTCAGCAGATAAGACACGCTCACAATGGAAATGTTGAAAAATATACGTTATTTTCTTTATGCTTATTTGCCACTGAGGCGCCGTTGGCACTTGAGTGAGTGCCACTTAAGTAGCCAGAATAAGAAAAGAAAACGCTAAAGATCATGTATATATTTATATGTCATGTAATAACGTCTATAGACCTGCATCTGGACCCTACAATGGGCTTGACATTTCCGTAATAATGTTGTTGTACTTACTAGGTGAGACTACCCACCAAGTTGAGAACTCCACCAAACTGCTTGTAATATGTTCCGGTAGTTAAATATAAAAGTCATTTCTATTCCTAAGTTTAGCGCGTTAGAAAACTCGCCAATTGAGTCTTCTAACGCTCTAAACTTACCGATTTTAGACAAAAAGCCCTCAAGTTAAGAAAATAATGTGTATATCGCCCAAACAAAAGTGGTCTCAATCGAATAACAAAGAATAGTATCTTGTCCATGTAATTGATTAAAAAAAACCATTCTAATGCTCATCGCACATAATTATTTTTCATGAATGTAAGAATGAATACATTAAGTTCGAAGCAAGGTAAGTAACTCGGACTGGAGTCTAACCTTGTCTACAAGGAGGATTCATTAAAACCTAAGGTACTTTTTAAATATAGAATAAAAACATTTCAAATATACAATATTAATAAATCACAATCCTTCATATAGTAAAAAATATTAAACGCAATGCTCTGTGTGCATAAATAAGCCTTTTGTTAATTTCTCTGTAAACGTCGGTGTATACTAAATTAATTAAAGAGACGTTTTAGGCCGATGTACCCGAATGTTTATTACAGGAGAAATAAAATAAAATTAAAATCCATCTCTGCTGTTTTTTTTTTCAATTAATTAAATTCCATGTCATATTTTTTTGGGAACAGTCATTCAAAAATTTATACATTACTTGGCTTTTGATTTGGCACGTCGGAGGGAAGACCGAGATAATCTGCGAAATCCGGTTTTGTATAGCATTATCTCTTGTCTATCGCAGTCATGGCGATGTATGACAGAGATAACGCTCCACAAAACCGAGTTTAGACTGACGTCTCACTCTTCTCAACGCGCCAAATCAAATGCTGGGTACTGTAGATAGTTCTTTTTCTTTGATTATTCTGTGGCAATAATTAAAACGGCGATATTGTTCACAGCTATTTTCTTCATTTGGGAGTAACGAATCTAATGAAAAAATAAAAATTAAATCACAGGAAAATATATTTTCATACCACAAATTGAATGTGAAAGTTAACAAGTATTGGTTAATTTTTCTCGTGTATGTACTGAAGAAGCTCTTTTGATATAAAGCCAAAATATTAATCACATGACATGGCTGAAATGTCAAATAAAACAATATATGTCTAAATACTGTAATGCTATGCTACATGCTATATCCATATTACAACGAAAGGAAATCTGTCTTAGGGCGTTAGAACATGACTATTGCATCTCAGACGTGGCCATAACCTCGTCAGTGTGTCTCTTTTAGTTTATCCCATTTCGGGATCAACTAGGATGTATCCAGCAGTTAAGAAGCTTACAGGTCGGCATGACAGCAACATCTCGTTTCAAAATCTTTTAGTTTTGTAATTTACTATACTTACCATCGGGTACTGTATTATCACTTTACTAACCTAAAGGCTATTTTTCATCCGGGATTAGGAGAATAAGACATGGACAAAGCCGCAGCGGAATGCTACATTTTTCATACATAGGAAAACAACTAGCTGTTAAAAATAAACTTTATTGCTACATATCTATTATTATAAACAACAATAATTTCTGTAAGAACTTTAAAAATAAATCATGTTGTGGAAAAAATGTGAAAATTACTCCAGATGAACAAATTCCAATACAACATAGGCTCTAAGTTGAAGTCTCTGAATTACTATACTTATATGCTTATGATGAGTATGATGACATAACTTTAACTTAACCCTTATATACATGGCCATGTTTATTGCTCATGAGATAGTGTAAAGAGTGTTTACATATTGGAAAAATGAAGTGTTTGGAAATTTATTTCTTTATTTTTGAAAAAAAAAACATTAATGGGCTTATGCATTTAAGGGTTAACTTATTCCCTGGTTGGTACACATTACAGATAATGCATGTTATTGGACAACTCTAAAGCAGTTTTTCCAAATAGTGGAATTTCTATTTTAATGGATAAAATTCACTTTGAGTCAATAAGTTAGCAAAGTATGTATTGAGTAAGGACTATTTACAATATCTATCAGCTTTCATCTTGCTTCTTCGATCCAGAAGTGTCTCATGTAGGTTGCCTTCTACTTTAGCCCTCTTTAGTTCCGACACACTGCCGTCATTTAACTTTAGTTTTTTATCCTGGAACTTCTGAAATTTCTTCCTAAAAATTAGATATTTTTAAAATTAGATACATAATTAGTTCTCTTTATTATAAAGTTATTTGGTGTGCTACATTTGGACTATAATCTCCTCTGATGTTAAGAAAAAAGAGGTGTCATATTAATCCTAGAAAAGAGGCCCACAAATATGATTACCAGAATACTAACAATGGTGATGTTTCATAATATATTATAATTAGCATTTCAATGTTTCCCTTCTTGACACAGTGTAGGATTCCAATCCAATTATGTATATCACTAAATTAGTACAGTTTTATACTAATAATATCATATGATAAAATTTTTACTTAGTTGAAAACTATATTCAAGAAGTCATTCTATATGATTAATTTTATATTGATCTTTTAGAAAGTTTATGCAGCTTTTCTACCAGCTTTTTCTGTTTTACGGTTTATCATCCCTAAATCTTAAATAAAGAATATGTAGTCTTTAATCTTGAAATTGTAGAATTTAAGCTTTATTACACTTTAGCTATGGAGGATTAATATTAGAAATATAAAAAACATTCTAACAAAAGAGGTTTTTTATTAGAAAAACGTTGTGACCTCAGCATAAATTTTAATAATATAGGCACTTATTCTGCTACTAGATCAGATTCTTCATCAGATTTCATTGTATCATCAAAATTATGGATATAGGGTAAAATACCATAAAGCTCAATTAAATGAACTGACTGGTTACTTACACATAATTAACTTCAACCTCTGCCAAGTTGCCTTGCTCCTCATCAGGCAAAACCGATTTGTTTACCTCTTTGGTTTTATTGCTGCGTACAGTGCAAAACTCATGCTCACCAGCAGATACGGATTGAGCAACAACACTATCGTCATCAGAGCTCACTGACATGAATTTGTTAAGAGAGCTTAGTATTGCTGTTCTGCCTGAAATTTATATGTTCATGAAACCTACAGCATTCTATTATAACCCTGTGGAGTTATTGAAGTCTTTTTTTATCTATCTATACTAATATATAAAGCTGAAGAGATTGTTTGTTTGTTTGGTTGAACGCTAGGATCTCAGGAACTACCAGTCCGATTTGAGAAAACCCTTCGGTTTTAAATAGCTCATTTATCGAGGAAGGCTTTAGGCTATATATCATCACGCAAAGATCAATAGGAGCGGAGCACCAATGAAGAATGTTTCAAAATCGGGCACTTTTTTTCCTTTTGAGAGATATCGTTGGCGTTAATATTATATACGTTGCCATGGTAACGTGGTAAGTTTCTATCGCAAACATTTTCAAAATTTATTTTGTTTTCCTATTCAAAATTTGTTATCTATTACGTATTATAAAAATAAAGTTTGTGTATGTACAATTAAAATAACAACTTTTTCATGAATGTATATGGCTACAAATGACCAAAAAATGTTTTTTTATATTTCGTCTATATTGTTATATATTTTGTCTGTTTGTTTGTTTGTTCCGGGTAATCTCCAAAACGGCTGGACCTATTTTAACGGGAATTATACTGGCAGATAGCTGAAATTATAGCGGTTGACATGTACTTTATTTGTCCGCGGCTTCGTCCGCATTGCTATTTCCAAAATGGTTGGACCGATTTTCACGGGGTGTTCACTGGTAGATAGCAGACCTCATAAAAAGTAATTTAGGTTTTTTTTATTCGCCTTCGGCCGCAGTGCAATATACGTAATGCTTGAACTGATTTTCACGGGGCTTTCACTGGCAGATAACTCACCTTATAAGAAGTAACTTAGACTATTTTATTTTGTTACTCAAGACTTCGTCTGCAATATTCTACTATCTCCTAATCGGTTGGACCGACTTTCACGGGACTTTTACGGGCAGATAACTAGCGAGCTCGGAAGACGTTGTCCCGCCCTGATTATAAAAAAATCCTGGACAAATTATACACCAAAACGTTCCTCGTGAACCACTTTATCCACTGGTGAAAACCGCGTAAAGATCCGTTCAGTAGTTTTTGAGTTTATCGCGAACAGACAGACAGACAGATGCCGTAGGGGACTTTGTTTTATACTATGTAATGAGCACTGAGGGTGGTACATAGTAGGTTAAAATTCCAGGTATGTTGCTCATGATAAATCCCTTACCATTCGATATACTATTCGTATTCACATATCTAATGTACACGTTACATGTTACAGTAGATGGCGTAATGTAAGATTGTAAGTAGGTGTGTACATTACAGAAATGCTTTTTCAATAACATTTGTAACTATGACACCATAGTTATTTAATACATTTAAAAAAACGCGTGCGGAGCCGCGGGGGCCAGCTAGTCTATATATATAACGAGAATGTAAATCGGCCGCGTCTGTACTTTTTAGATTTTTGTAAAAGAAATTGTTGCAGGTGTCTAGGAATTAGTAATAAAATACATTTCAATAATTTTTAGAAATGTCTGTCTGTGTGTTTTTATTAACACGCATTACTGTTAAAGTAATGTGTTCATGATAGAACCTTTCCAAGAAAATCATAAAGCATATCTTCAAGTAACATTCAGTCTTTGTTTCATTAAAATCGGTTCACTCTATCGAAGGTTATTAATTTTTTGACATTTAAATTTTAGTGACTCCACGACAACAGTACGAGAGAAAAGTAGATAAGTAATTAGACTTAATATATTCAGATGACTTTATTAATCAGTAAGGTTCCACAGTCGACGAAGTTGCAGCCACAGCTAGAACTGAGTATGTATAATACTAGACTTTTGTCTTGACTTTTTGACTTCTTGTCTTACTTGATATTAGATGATGATATGATCTAAGATTGTAGTACAGTAGAAACTCGATTAACCGGACTAATTGTTGTCGTTAGGCATTCGGATAATCGAATGTATGACAGACCTCCTAGAGTTTTTTGCGGGATTTTGATCTGTCATGTAGTGGATTTTGTATTTTATTCATAATCTTGTGTTATTTGCCTCTATATTTGTAAAATTGGGGGTTTTTTACATAATACAGTTCGGTTATTGTGCATATGTGAAGTGAATGGAAAATAATACCACAGACAATGAATTCTGAGATGCCACAAAAACCCCTTGAAAAGTTCTAACAAGAGAGCCACCATCTTGTTGGAAAATTGAAATAATCACACGACAATTATTGTGTAAAATATGTTGTACTGTCCATTGAAACAAAACATTGACACTGGCAAATGCTACTGCGGAGCCAAAACAAGAAAAAGGAGAAGACAAACCTTCTTTGGTTTTGTGCATACGTAGTACATAATATGTACATAATTTTATGCGTTTATTAAAATACGAATACATATCAATGAAAATCAATATTTATTAAGAAATTATAAAGAGATACATTTCCAACATAGAATGCACTTAGTTATGTATGTACACACAAATTTTCTTAGATTACATTATGTAATACTAAAATATTGCAGCCTTAATCATGAAATAAAATATTTTGGTACGTATATGGGAATATAACTGAGGGCCGGATAATCGAGTTTCTACTGTATGTTGACCCCACAAAGTATATAAATTTCAAATAAAACTTCCAGAACCAGGTTGTAGAGCCTTGATGGCAGATTATCAGCTGATGAATAATTTAATGGATGACAGCTAGGAGTACCCGCATAAATAAAACTGTACCACCAGTCAAGTATCTACTAAACTTGTAATTTTAAACAAAAAGTCTGTTACAAATTTAAAAGATATTTCACAGATGAAGTAAACACTTTTGAAGTCTTTTCCAAACTCTTACAAACCTATTTAATTACTGATAAACAGAGAGGTCTGTATAAATAAAATTTTAAGCTGTATTTAAAGAATTAAAAAGTATGAAGGGGATGGATTCCAAAGTTGTTTTTTTTAATTATATTGTAGTTATGAAAGTTGCACTGATTACATTTTATATGGAGGATTTGTTAACTCAAAAAATAAGTCCCACTTATAATATTAGTAGTTATCAAGATGATTTATTTTTAGAATTGAAATTTTAACATGTTCCCTACCATGCGGCCTGAAGATTAACCTAAATATGTACTACCAGTGGTACATACATGTAGTACAGAACATATTAAGCGGGTTCTTCTTAAAGACGGGGTAGCCATATAGCAACATTAACTGAAACTTACTGTCTTGCCAAACAGGTTCCCACTGTTCCATTGGTCCAACCGCATCAGATCTACCTATCACAACTCCATCTTTTGCAACACCAAGGTACTTTCCATACCCAGATTTCAAAGCAAACTTGTTCTCTCCAGCTGGAAAAGCTGTAAATATTTCTTCTGGTGAAGGACCCTCTGCATCACCGTGTGGGGCTCCAATAGTGAATAAACCGTTATCTAGAGCTGATACATAACAGTTATTCCCAAATTCTATACATATGGATCCTGTTATGTCTTCAATTTTCTCCACTTTCCACCAGCCAGCATGTTTAATCAGATCTTCATCAACTTTCGAATCTTCCGAATGTTCTCTCTTTTTACTTTTACGTTTCTTCGATCTGAAAATAAATAACATCTCCAATGTATTATTATGCATATTTAAAAACAATTCATATGATGAATATAACAGCAAAAATACCAGTGCTCCTGATATATAAGCACGCAAACAGAGACTGAACACTTTAATGACATTTTATTTTAATATAGGAATTATCAGTAAATGTTCCTAAAATAAAACTGATAGATCAAATGATACAGCATTAGTATAATAATATGCTTGTAAAAAAGTATATGTATTCATGGCAAACTTCTACAAAAGTGGATAATAAAGATATTGCTTTATTACCCTGAAAACTTAATACAACATTTTATACTTAAGTCAACATTCCTAACATAAAAATGTGAAATACATATTCACCACTATAGTATTGTAAAAATAAAATAGCAAGTATACAGAAGCAAGACTTGTATAAATTTCACAACAAATTTCAAAGTGTTCACAACTTTTATTAGATTAAACTTGCGTCTGCGAGTCATAAGAAGTACTGTACTGTATAAATACATCTTGATTGTGTTTCTCTCTTCTTTGTGATATAGGTTAGTATAAAACCTATAGGTTAGATATTAATAATATAAATTGAAATACTCACTTCTGTTTAACTCCTTTTAGTATAAGTTTACCACGTTTTACGGCAGCATATTCATCAGACATGTTAGGTAATTTTCAGAAAACAAATGAAATATTACCGTGAAAATTAAACACTCCTACTAAGGTATGATTCAAATATTGTCAACTTCTTTTATATAACCATTCAAATTCCGCTAAACTGGTGATACATCTGAATAATACTTACATAAAGATATTATTATCACGTAAAATATTTTCTTCTTCGTAGTAAAACAGTTCTGGTAAACAATATCATATGTCACAATCTTATAGGCAGCAGTAGGAATGTTGTAAAATATCGATATCTTTAATTTTTAATATCGATGTTAATAACTAATATTTTTTTGAACGATTTAGTTAATTTGATATTAAAATATGGATATCGGCGGTCGATATTTTGATGTGAAACATCTATAGGCGGGGGTAAATCTGATTGTTGGTGTAGTGAGACATGGCGACGCAAAAAACGAACTTTGCACTATTAACGAAATACTCAAAAATATTAACAACCCTATTTGTATAGTGATAAGATTCAAATTGTTTTGTCAGCCACTCGTTCTAGTAGCGTTACGCAGCACGCGTCGGCGACCTAGCGCTCTTTGATAAATGCCGGCAAACAGACCTCGCCTGCACCTAGAGGTGATTTCATTGAATTTCTGTATTTTGCATTTAATAAAAATGAATAATATGTAATGTATGTAATAAAATAAATAAACAATCATTATTTTATGGAAAAAATTTGCAATGCTTTACATTTCCATTTGCCTGCTGTTCCTGCGTTTGTTCTTTCATGCATATACTTTCAAAATATTTCGATGTTTCACATCTGAGGGTTCCGGCGGCTATTTTTGTTTTCGTCTATTTCCCTCCCCGGTTGGGTCACAGTTTTCCTTTTCCCTCTCCCTGTGGTTGAATTCCACCTTTTGTGCGTGCACTTTCCATACATCCTTTTTTGCCCTTTGTCATGTGTTTTCTCTTGCTCCCGTCTACCTTTCTCCTCGCCCTGGTATTCAACTCTTCTGTTGTTCACCACATCTACAATCGCATTCTCCCGGTGCAGTTGCTCTCATCCGTTTCTTTCGTAACTCATCACTCAGATGCATACAACATGACTGGTCTTATAATAGTTTTATACACCTTCCCCTTGAGTTTCAAGGACATTCGTGGATCGCAAACATCTTTCGCCATTTCCTGCATTTATCCTATTCCTCACGTCATTGTCCACCCTGCCGTCGTTTTCGATCACTGAACAGATGTACCGGAATTTAGAGCAGGCTGGTAATAGTAATCTTAGTAGTGAAACAGCTGAATATATAAAGTAACGAGTATTTTTAATAACTCTCACTGAAAAATATTCATCATCATCTTCCTCAGCCTGTAAGAGACCCACTACAGGGCCATATGTCTTTTCACGAAGGAAGATATGGACATTATCAACACGTCAACCTACGACGTATTGGCGATTTCAAACTCTGAGAAATCCACAATTGTACGTTTTCCCACATACAGTAGTACTACAAGAACATTGTTCAGGTTCCTGAAAAATATTGGTACACATAATTATCTTATTTAGATAAAACAGTAATTATGACAATCGAGATCAATATTATTGAATAACGTTTGTGCAAGAGGCCCTTAGAACTATAATGTAACATTTTAAAACATTTATGGTATAAATTGTCTAACAAATGTACTGGATAAAAAAAAATTAAATCAAGCTGAATTACAATTGTACTCATTCGTGTACTCACTTTATTGGACTTTAACTTTTATACTAGATTGACTTTTTCTATTTCAAGGCACTATGGAAGATGAATATAAATAAAACGCGATTGACGGTACTTGCAGAAAGTATTCTTTTTTTCTTGATTTGACCACGTTATTGACCTGGCAAGGTCTTGACAGCTTAACCGGACTACCAGTAATTTATTATTATTTTTTTTTCTCGAACTGACTACGCTATTGACCTAGCAAAGTCTTAACAGCTTCACCGGACGACTAAGACGAGCGCTTAAAGCACCAAGCCAATTTTTTGTTTGGCAACTAGCTCAAGGGTGCACCGCACACCTCGGCTTGGCTGTTGCCTGATTCATGCAATTCGCGACCTATCTGAGCTAACCTAAATTATCTCATATATAAGTTGTTGAAACATATATGTGTACCAAGCATACCTATCTTAACAACTCTTATGTGTATTTGGTATCGGAAAATTACTAAACTATTTCAGTTCGATAAGGGAATAAAAAGTAAAACCCTTCCACTTTTATGTGTAAGCGTGTATGCGTGCAGGTGTGTGGAGGTGCTATGTATAATGTTGTTGCAGTGATGTAAATTTTTGTGTCACTGTATCGCGCGAGCAGCGCACTCAAGGGCTCTACGCCGAGGGAACGGACCTAGGCTTGAGCCGCTGCCGAGGGGGCCTACTCTGGTGTGCGGGAGCGAAATTTACCCCGAGACCACGGTGGCGTGATCTGTGGTTACGCGGGCGTGGGCGTGGCCACGCTCTGCTTGGAGAGACAGGCTGGTACTGATCGTTCGCTGACGTTATTATATCAGGAGGGTCGGTGAAAACATGTCGCGGACGTCTTTTATAACGCGCAGCGTTAGGTACAGTTTCATAATTTGCGGCGGATACCACTAACGAACTAGGTAATTTATTATTGAACACAAATTACTATGTCTAAAGGAAAAATTCAAGCGACAGCAAGTTCAGAAACGTGACAGCGCCACCTCTGAACGACAATACACACTATTATAAAGTTACATTCAACAACAATTGTTTTTCTTAATAAAGTATATATATATCGAAATATCGATATTTTGTTCAATACATAGAATGCTAGTATTTGTGTGATAACATCGATATAACGAAAATGCGATATATAAAAAATATAAACTGCCCTAGTAACAGGTAACCAAGGAATTTAGTTGTTTACTTATAAATTCCTTGCAGATAACGTTTACTTTTAAATTCCTTGCAGGTAACCAACTCCGCAAAAAGTATTATTATTGTGGTAACCAACAACTTATTATGGCCACTGGATACAGGACTCTTTAAGCATCAAAAGAGGTATTTGTTAGCGTCCTCAATGTGTAACACTCTCAAAAATTCATAGGTAGTTCTGAATTTTGAGGAGAGCAGAATCTTATATAAGTGTAGGAAGAAAAAAATGAATGTTAATAAAAAATCAATATCTTTGATAAAATATTTAAAATCACGAAATAAAGAATATAGTTGAAAACCGATTAACGGGAACAATAGAGATGAGGTGAAGTAACACAAAAATATAGTCCTTCATCAGTATATTTTATAATTGAACTAACTGTGCCCGCGACTTCGTTCGCGTGAAACCTTATGTAAAAAACAGTGATTAATGAAGTCATTAGTATTAAGTCCATTTACTTATTTACTTTTCTCGTACTTACGCCACGTCTTCATTAAAATTACAATAACTTTTGATAGAGTGGACCGATTTTAATGAAACAAAGACTAAGTTACTTTCGAGGATATGCTTTATGATTTTATTGGTGAGGTTTTTTTTTCTCGAACTGACTACGCTTTGGACCTGGCAAGGTCTTTACAGCTTCACCGGAATAATAAGGCGAATGCTTAAGGTACTCAGCCGACTTTATTCAGACAACCAGCTTAAGGGTGCACGGCACATCTCGGCTTGGGCTGTTGTGGATAACCGCGGATCTAACCTAGCTAAACTATTCTAAGGTATTCATACATATATTCGTTTGTGAATCATACAATTGAAATTGTATAATTTGAAAACACCTTGCCTTGAATCGTAACGGGCGGAGGTGGGCGGGGCTTCTTAATCGAAGAGGAGGCTGCGTAGCCAGTCATGGACGTAACAGTAGTGCTACGCGCGAGTTCCGTGCGAACGGAACCGGCCGGAGAAACTGTACTACACAGGCCGGCTTGCCGGCGGTATGTGACTGTGATTAAACCGTCGTTGGTGGTTTCGATTACGGGTATGGAGGGATCGATGTCCATATCCGAGTCTGGCAGTGGGCGAGAGAGAGGCTCTATACCTTCGGGTACGGGGTCTACAGAGAGTGGTGAGAATAAGTTCGCCACTACGACATTAGCGGAGGGTACAAAGGAGAACGGAGCAGTAGGAGGGTCATCCGGGATAAGACGGGGAATATCACCCCACATGTGGGAACTACGAATCACTTTTACGTACGTATCGAAATATCTTGCTTATTCAGGATTGTGACAGCGTCGAATCGTGGAGAGTCGAATTGCTAGCCTTTTTTTTTTATTAACGTGGGCTGGGCAAATCGCTTACGGATACGCCAGCCTCTCGGGGGAGAGGATGGGTTATGTCAGACTCGCACGGACTAAAACCTCACGGCGTACCGTCCAACCGTATTGTTGGGGCGGCAAGGGATCGAACTATGCTAATCCCCTTGGATAGTCGCCCCAACGGTCCGCCCGGCGGAAGGTGGCCACCGGGCTCCGTCCTAATAGGACACACTAAAAAGCGCGGTTTGTGACGTGCTGAAAAGTATGGTTTGCTACGCTCCGATGGAAGCGCCTACCGATTGACTCTGTGTTAGTAATGAAGCATGGCGACAAACCGTAACCGTATCCCTCAACGCAAAACATGAACGCGTAAACGTAGTACGAATTGAGTGACGAATATCGAAAGCGAGAGCGAGATAAAAATCGCGTCGAGAGTAAACAGGCGCAGACGTGCAATGCTCACCGTGCCGTCCCGATCGGAAATCCCAACTTGTCTTTTCTTCCTTGGTGAGGTTTATGGTGATCCCAGTACTTTAACAGTGATGCATGTTCATACAAACAGACAGACAGACACACAATTGTAGAAATAAAATAATAATAATAAAAACTACTTATTTCTTTATAGACACTTACAACAATATTTTTCACGAAAATCGAAAAAGTACAGACACGTTATATTTCCATTCTTATTATATGTATAGATAATAGAAAACTTGAGACAAACATAAAGACTGCCGACATAAGTGAAAACTTAAAACAATAGAATTTAAACGGAATTTTCAATTTTTAAATTAATTATAGTGTGAATTATTTGTAAATTGAAATTATTATTATTAGTCTCTCTTTAACATCTATTGGCACTCCGAATAATAATTATATGCTTTTTATACAGTTTATTAATTCATCAAACATAATTTCTGTTAGGCTGCACAATCTCAATACAAAATATCAATATTACATGTACACAGGCTCTTATACTACCGTCGCAAATCTGACGCAGTCGCGCAAGCGCAATACTGTCGGTCACGCTTACTAGCATGTCATGACACGAAATTATAAATTTCTGGCTACAAATATACCACTCAACGCGCCTGAAGAATTTTTCACTTCAAAAACTTTTTAATTTCGCAATATCAACTTTGTATTCAACATTTAATGTTCTATAACTACCTATTAAATAAGTTTTAAAAAGAAACTTTAATTCATTCAATTAAAATTCATACTTATTACTGGATTTATTTTTCTCGAACTGATTACGCTATTGACCTAGCGAGGTCTTAACAGCTTCATCGGACTACATTACTAGAAAACTGTTCGTAGAAAATCGTAAATATGTAGATAATTTTTTCAGAGATATTGGTGAATAAACATTATGTCATATTTATTAATCAAGTTGAGTTATAATCCTTAATAATTTAATTTACATATTATTTTGCTACTTACTGGTATTATTTTACTATTCTTTATTCCTTGGGTAGAATACTACATATAAAATAATATTTTCAGAATGCAGCCAAAAGTCCTGACCAACGACTATTAGTCTGTGGTCTTGACTTCACCATCGACATTTATCTACATACGCCATTTTGTAATTTTGAGCATGTTGATTCGCACAGGAAAATGATTGTCTTTCTTCAATTAAATCGTAATAGAGGTGTAATTTAAATAAAATATATGTAGTTTAATACGAGGCAATCAAAATGGATAAACCAGAAGTTAAAGCGTTCAACGCGGAGGTATTATTGTATTGATGTTTTATCCTTGTAAACGAAAATGTACCGTGGCAACGTTTCAAACATTATTTCCCTTTCAGTTATCCGGGTTGTACGAAAACAAACCGCCTATTTCAAAGGCGAAAATGAGTGCTATCACCAAAGGTGCTATAAAGGCCATAAAGTTCTACAAACATGTCGTTCATAGCGTCGAGAAGTTCATTCAAAAATGCAAGCCAGAATATAAAGTTCCTGGGCTTTATGTGATAGATTCTATAGTGAGACAGTCGCGGCATCAGTTCGGACAAGATAAGGATGTGTTTGCACCAAGATTTGCGAAGAACATGCAACTAACATTTGCAAACCTCTTCAGATGCCCCCCAGAAGATAAGGTTAGTTATGTAAAATAGTATTTTAGGTTATAGACGTATCGTTATCTATGCTCGAGACAAACATTGTTATATGTTGCCATTCCTAATGATTTATCTCGTTTTTTTTGCATTATACATAAACATATTTACTTATCTAGGGCGGATAACAAACCAATGCCAAACAGAAGAACTATTCATGATTTAGTGTAGTCAATATCTTGCTTACAAAATATATTAGCGGTATGTATAGACTATATACTAGAACTCTTTTAATCTGTACCATACTAATTAATTGTAATAAATCTTTATAAGAATGATTTTACTTATAAGACAAGTTAGTTTATAATTTACAAAATGAAATTTTAGATTCTGCAAACATGAGTTGTTAATAATAATTATTTGTAATCAGTATAGATTAAAATATCTTGTTTGTTTTTATTAATTGTCAACACTATATATTACATTCTGTTAGTCATTTTCTAGTGGGTATATAGCATATATGAGTTGAAAATCTTTTCCCAAGCAGTTATATATTCCCGCAGCCACAATTGACTGTGTGCTTTTGGTCTGTAGGTTTTGCATGTTTACTAATTTACATCAAATTGTTATTTCACTTATTGTCTTTGTATCATGAGATAATCAGAATGTCTATTTCCTAATCAGTATGTATCTAAGTTTGGTTAGATGTATATTCGTGGGAAACATACAATAACTCGGTCTGAACACAAATTAATTATCTTCGTTTTCGAATTACATTTTTTAATCGGTCCTCTTCGTTTATAACACTATCTACTGCAGATAGTGCACACTCTGTATCTACATGACATTGGCAGAATTGTGAATTGCTTACACATGGCTCCATAAATTAAAGAAGAAGAAAAAGATACAACCAATTCTAACCACAAGTATACTCATCTATTATTAGTAGTGATTAGAAAAGAAAAAATATTGAAAACTTGAGTATGGTTATATTTATAGTAGAAGTTATTTTATCTGTTTTATCATTATTTACATATAAGTCACTGATCCACTTTGTTACATTCGATGTTATTTACAAGGTGTTTTATTTCATTTCAGCGTAACATAATCAGAGTTCTCAATTTATGGCAAAAGAATAATGTATTCTCCCCTCAAGTCATCCAGCCATTGCTTAATATGGCTGACCCAAACCATCCACTTCACCAGGAAATACAGCAGCAACAAAACAATACAGCAAATGGTGATTTTTGTTTTATTTTATAATTTTCCTAGCTGGCCCGTGCCCACCTTGTTGGGCGGTAATAGGCATTATCAAGCTACAACTTTTTTCTAGAACTCGAATCATATATATATCATCGTTAAGGCAGCATTCGTAAGAAACACTTTTGTTGGACCATTTTTTTCTCCGACTCCCCAGATATTACCCTCTACAACCTCACAAACTTTACCTCTTTATAATGTCATAATAATAATATAATTAATTAATGGTTTCTGCCCACGAATTCGTATGCGTGGAATAGTGATTTTGAACTAACACACAGGGGAAGCTCTCAAAAGGAATAGAAAAACACGATTTTAAAACATTCTTCATTGTTGCTCCTCCTATTGATCTTAGGGTGATAATATACAGTAGGGTGGGCCAAATAAAACATTTTTTTTTTTAGTTACCACGAAATTGTCGTCCAAGATGACGAAAAAAAAATTCTGGTAAAGTTTGAGCTCTTAATATTAATTTTCAGAGGTGTCACATCCTGATTTTCGATTTCCCATTTAAATTACACGGGATTTTTTTTTTTTTAATTTTGATGTATCTCAACGAGTTATTCTGTGGTAAAAGAAAATATATAATTTTGTAGGAAATTGAACGGCCTACAAAAAAGGTCTGATATAATTTTTCGCTAAGTCAACTCCGTTAAAAGTTATTCGCAGTTAAAGTTCAACCTAAAATAATATATGATGTCTTTCACAATCTTTTATACTTTTTTTACAAAAAAATGCCTTAAAGACATAAAACAACATATTTGGTGACGCCGCGATTGTCGACGTCACCGTAGGCGTGCGAGGGTTCTATGCTAATTTAAGTGGACTGTATTTGCGGGGGTGCTATATTTGATATTCAACTATTGCGATCAGCTACGACTAGGGAGACAAGGGTAGTAAGGAAACTTGGCACATACCTCGCGGCGCTGCAGTCTCCACGTGGCTAGCCGGCTAGGTGATTCTCGTTTCTCTCCACCGAGTTTCCTCCCACACAACACTTATTGTTTATAATATGTGTCGGCACGTATGTAGCGATGCGTTTATTTCTCACTCGACCATGCGAAAATTCAAACTATGAGCATGCGGCGCGGTCACAACAATCTCGATGCGGTGCGCAAACAACAATGACGATAGCAAACGAACAACTACTGGCGGCGCGGGCGTCGCGCTACCTTATATAAGCATGTGCCATAGTTAAAGGGAAGCGGGGCGGGTGACGTAATCTGATCGCAATTAATTGGTCGGGCTTCAAAGTGGCGTGACCTAATCCATAATGCGGGAATTTTCAAATATACATAAAGCGGCGCAACCAATATTGTTCGTGATTTTTATCATTTTTACTTCCCAAATTTATTGAGAAAAACTTATGTTATGTAGCACGATTCGAATGAAAGTGTTGAAAACTGATTTCAATGTAGTCGGAAGTACTGTAAATATTTTTGATGTGATTATGTCTATTATTTTTTAATTTGTTATCAGAAATCAAGTTTTACCGCTAAAATCACTGTAGATGCTGATTCAAGCGCCACCTTTTCTGCATTATTTACATGTAAATACTGCCTTAAGCACCGTTCATCATCAACTTTGTTTACCATGCAAAATCTTGTGTAATTTGTTTTCTTTTTAATTTTCTTCTTCGTGTACGGGGAAGTTTATTGTTTTAGTTTTTCAATTTCAACTCTTCAATTGTTGCCAATTTACGCTATTATTTAAAAATGATAAAAATCACGAACAATATGTTGTTTTATGTCTTTAAGGCATTTTTTTGTAAAAAAAAACTATAAAAGATTGTGAAAGTCATCATATATTATTTTAGGTTGAACTTTAAAATCGGTATAGTACTTCCTGAGATTACCCCCTATAACATCACAAACTCACAAACTTTACCTCTTTATATTAGTGTAGATTAATAGCTTCTGCATGACTATGCACGCATGAAATAGTTATTTAGGGCTAACACGCAGCTGAAGCTCTCAAAAAGAAAAAAAAAACGATTTTATAACATTCTTCATTGTTGCTCCGCTCCTATTGATCTTAGCGTGATGATATATATAGCCTATGACATTCACAAATAATGTGGCTTTCTATTGGTCAAAGAATTTTAAAAATCCGTTTAGTACTTCCTGAGACGACTCAACTTCACAAACTCACAAACTTTACCTCTTTATAATATTAGTACAGATAAATAGTTTTGAAAATGATATATTAAATAGTTCATTAAAAGTTATTCACATACATATTCTGATTAAAAAGAATGATGAATTTAACATCAAAATTTAAGAGTATATCTGATATATATTTAGTTCTTGGGTGTAGTGTGGCCACATTTACAATGTGTTATATGAAAATATAAACAATCGAATGGTTGACCGAATAATAAGCCTATGACAAGCACCGAGTTATTCAATTAACCTACTTGACCTCCACTGTTGGTATCTATTCTAGTATATTCCATTGTTATATCCTGTATATTGCCTAGTAAAATATCCAATGACATATGACCATAGATATGGAAGTAGAAATATCCATATGAAGAGAAGAATAGTTAATTGTTATCAGTTTAACTATTGACTGCTATACTTATAATATTGTTCAGTAATTGAGAACTTCTGTAAAATGTATCTATACTAATATTATAAAGAGGTAAAGTTTGTGAGTTTGTGACGTTGTGGCGTTGTAAGGGGTAATATCAGGAACTACTGGTCCGATTTGAATAATTCTTTCAGTGTTATATAGCTCATTCATCGAGAATCGTTATAGGCTATATATCATCATGCTAAGGCCAATAGAAGCGGAGCACAGATGAAAAATGTTTCAAAATCGAGATGTTTTTTTCTTTTTGAGAGCTTCTGCTGTGTGTCAGCGTTAGCCCAGAGTAGTAACTATTACTACGCGGACGAAGTCGCGGGCAGGGGCTATAATCTATATACTAATATTATAAAGAGGTAAAGTTTGTGACGTTGTAGGGGGTAATTCAGGAACTATAAACGATTTTGAAAATTTTTTCAATAGAAGACGTTTTTGTGAGTTAAGGCTATATATATACGCTAAGGGAATAGGAGCGGATAACAATGAAAATGTTTTAAATGGGGTTTTTCCTTTTGAAGCTTTGCTGCGTTTAGCAAAATACTATTCCACGCTCGAAGTGGGGAGGGCTTTAACTAATTATATTATCTATACTAATATTATAAAGAGGTAATGTTTGTGACGTGACGTTGTAGGGGGTAATATCAGGAACTACTAAACCGATTTTGAAAATTCGTTTACCAATATAAAGCCACTTTATTTATGAGTGTCATAGGCTACATATCATCACGCTAAGACCAATAGAAGCGGAGCAACAATGAAAAATGTTTTAAAATCAGGGTAGTTTTTCCTTTTGAGAGCTTCCGCTGCGTCTTAGTCCAAAATAACTATTCCACGCGTGCGAAGTCGCGGGCAGAAGCTATTAACTAATTATATTATCTATATTTGGTAATTTGTGTTTAGGTTTTTTTGTTTTGTATTTTGGGGGTTGGTAGTTATGGGGGGGCCTGATAGAAATGTAACAAATTACCTAATAAAGATTATTATTATTATTATAATCTATACTAATATTATAAAGAGGTAAAGTTTGTGAGGTTGTAGGGGGTAATATCTGAGGGTTGGAGAAAAATGGTTGAACGAAAACTTTCTTACGAACGATGCCTTAATTATGAGATATATATGATTGAGTTCTAGAGAAAAGTTGTAGCTTGATAATGCCTATTACCGCCCAACGAAGTGGGCACGGGTCGGCTAGTTGAATATAAAGGAGTATGATTAATTTTTATTAATTCAGTAAGATCTATTTCACAACTATTTAAATTAATTAACCAAAACACTTAAATAATGATGTTTGTTGTAAGTGATAAACTTAGTAATTATACACCTTCATAATTAAGTACTTCAAAATTATCTGGGCTAATAGATTAACATGCAAAGGTTTTCAATAGTTTATTTGTCAATTAGCCTTTTCTCTGAACATGAAAATAAAGTATTGACATGCATTTAAAAACTTATTTCTTTTTAAGTCGAACTTCGACCATAGAGAAAGCAAAACTTTTCCAAATCTTTTATTGACTAAATTAAGGCTCTTCAATAGCTACTATATAAAAAAGGATTGATGAAAATCAATTGAGAAACATAGGAGGAAGATGAACTTAACTGTTTGCCTGCTGCCGATTTATGTATAAACTAGCTGGTCCGGCGGACATTGTCCCGCTCTGATAACAAAAAACCTTGACAAATTATATACCTAAATCTTCCTCATGAATCACTTTATCTACTGGTGAAAGCCACATGAGAATCCCTTCAGTAGTTTTTAAGTTTATCGTGAACAGACAGACAGACATGGCAGAAGACTTTGTGTTTTTGTAATATGCAATGATTTAGAACAAATAAAATGACATGTTCTTGATATATGATCATTAAAAATATATATAATCAGCATTTGTTACTTTGCTACTAAAATTTTTAGGCAAAATATGAATGCTGTAATATGATAAGCTTATGGAAAACAAAAATAAATAAATAATTTGCTATATATTTCAGGAAGCAGTTTAAATATAAGCCACAATTTGTCCGACAGCAAGAGATCACCGACTCCACCTACACAGCACACTCCTGATGCCATGTCACCTATGGGCGACCAGGTAATTCACAAATTAAGTTATATATTCTGTGTTAAATAAAAATGCAGTAAGTGCATGAGATATAGTTTCAAGAGATATGACATTAAATGTTGCAATGTAAAAGAAAATCTATTAAAACTGTTATATTTACAAAAAACAGCTTCCTTCTAAGATGTTTTATTTCTTTCTAGTGGGTAGCATGTGCCTCTTATTTAGTTTAGATTACCCTGTTTCCTTTCTGTAACTGAAAACCAATATGTCGATATAATGTTAATCTGAGTAATTTCTATTCATATATAAGCTGTACCCGCGACTTCGTCCACTTGGAAACTGATGTAAAAAAACAATGACTAATAAAATCATCTTGTTTTAAGTATCATCAATGTATTAAGTCCATTTACTTATCTACTGTTCTCTCGTACTTAAGTCGCGTCGTCATTAAAATTACCATAAGTTTTGATAGAGTGAACCGATTCTAATGAAACTAAAGACTAAATGTTACTTGAAGATATGCTTAATTTTTTACTTGGAGAGTTATCATGAACGCAGTACTTTAGCAGGGAACGTGTTCAAACAAACATACAGTATTATATATATATATATATATACATAATGTATTTTATTACGTGTCCCAAGACACCTGCAATATTTTTTTGTTCACATAAATTTAAAAAGCACAGATACCTTTAGAAGATAACGAGTTAATACTTGAGCGCCATCTATCAATCTACCATAATTATGAATAATGTAATTTATATGATCTCAATTGATGCTATATCAATTTCAGGTGCAATGACAATCATAATCTATACATTCATATTTAATTGGAGTTGAAATTCTCTATAATTGTTATTAGTAATTACTTGAAAGTTTCTGGACATAGTACTGTCGTAGAATGACTACTAATCGGTTCAACAACTGAATGTATTTTTGTGTAGTTTTGTAGATTTTTTTTAAAAATCAGTACAGATGCTAGATAATACTTTAGCGCTATCTAGTGGTTAAACACAGTAAAAATTTTAGTACACATTTGTTACTACTTACATATTTGTGTTATTCCTATTCCTCAGTAAATTTATTTTTTATAATAAGAGAGTTAAGTTTCATTCCATTTGTTATCATGTTCTGAAATGGTTTTGTATAAAAGTACTCTTTAAAAAAATATTGCATTCCAAATGCAATGTATACTAGATTTTGCATAGGCAAAAGATCCTATATATTTTTTTATTGTTGTCAATCGCGTTATAGTCTTAATAGTCGAGTTGTAAGGTTGTAATAAAAATAATAATTTCAAATATATTAAAAAAAGAACATTTTTTATGCAACCTTCTGGCATAAATCCCTATCTAACTGTTCTAATACTGCAATAAGGTCTTTCTGTATTTGGCATGAGATAATTTATAGTCTATTATACAAATTTGATAATGTATTATTATTGTAAATTGTAGTTACTATTAATATTTATAAATAACAAATAAAAAAACTAGTTCCAGGATGAGCCATCAGGTCAGGCAGGAGTGAAGTTCAATCGTAAGCTGCTGAATGACTTTGAATATGATAGTGAGGATGAATCGATTCCTGCTGAGCCGATGCCTGCACCGGTTCATACCTCGCACTCGGCTCATTCCGGTCACTCTGGTCACAATTCTCACAGCACAAATCCTCCGCAACACACTACACAAAACCCTGCTGATGCCCTCGGAAGGTATGTCGAGATTATATATTTTTTCTAATATTAGAGAACTTGGTTTCCGACAGATCTACAAGTGAGGCATTTTGAATCAACTCTGTAACACTAATGAATTATCTTGTTATATTATTTTATGATAATTGATGTTGTAAATGGTTATCAGTTATTCTGCTGTTGGGTTATCAATTATTTTGTGTTATACTAATATCCACCCAGGAGTTTGCCAGCATTTATCTCTTTATAAAAGGCTATATAAAATATTCATTTTATTTGAAAAAAATTATAAATCGTCTTTTTACTCTCTGAATTGTTAAATACCAATTTTCATACATGTTACATTCTAAAATTACAGATTCATATAAAAATTTTCATTACCTAGTTCTTAGGGGTTGATTTTCCAAAAATCAAGTTTAGTGCTTACCTACAGTATAAAAGGAATCTGAATGCTTATTTTCATGGTCCCAGCCTCAGTAATTCAGGCTGGGTGTTGACATATCACTCAGTTATTATTCTATATGTATAGATTATCACAATTGGTAACAATGACATGACCAATTGTGACCAACATGAGACACTCATACCTATTGATCACTATATAATGATTGTTTTTTGACACATTCCGACAACACCAGTTATTTTTCAATCGTTATGGTTAAGTCGTTGTAGTCAAGCAGTTAATCATGTGGAATATCAAGCTAAGGTCTGCAGGTTCGAATCCTGGCACGGGGACCATTGAATTTATTTGAATTCACGTACATTGTCTATTTTAAATTGGTAATGTTATTGGTTAACAGTGAAAAAAAGCTTCGTGAGGAAATCTGAACTTGAGAGTTGTTCTTGTAGTACCATTGTATGTGGGAAAATATAGAAATTGATTTTTCTGAGTTTTACATCGCCGATACGTCGTGTGCTGGCGATACGTCTTGTGCTGGCGTGGTGATTATGCCTTTCTTTGGGGAAAATCGTTATGGCACTGCAGTAGGTCTTTTACAGGCCGACGATGATGATGATGGTTACCACCGTCACAATCACAGTCTGAGTTTTGACTTTATTCTAGTTCTATATCTAAAGTTAAATTGAGTGACTTTTAAGCCATGTTCTGTTAATTTTCTCGACTCCGCAGTAATGCGTGTACTTCAGCATAAAACATGTACCTTATTCCAAATTAACGAATAGTAGTTATGTGCTTGGTTTTTAGATACAAGACGAATTAATTCATATTCATGTAACGTCTATATCAGCATCTTACGAAACGTTGAGGTTTCAAAAGCTTAATCCATGGGCAACAAAACGAGTATCACATAAAAATTACTAGATGGTATTGTGTGACATTAATCATTAGGTGTTTTTTTTTCGTGTAAAATTTATTTTTTCTGGTCAGACACATATCAAAGCAAAATCTAACCTGAATACAGATTGTGATCCAAATCAAAATATATTAATACAAAAATATATCGAAGCCTTGTTTGTTTATGGTTATAAAATTATTAGAAAATATATTGAAAATGATTATTTGTTTACAGTATATTAACGAATCCAGAGATAATGAGGCAACTCCAGAGCCTACAAGCGCAAATGCAGCTCATGACCGGAATGCAAATTCCTGTATGTAATTATCAACACTAAATCACAAAAAAATATATATTTATCTATGGAAAATTGAAGATCTATATTCAAATTAATATTATTTTTTTTTCTAGAATTTAATGCCAATGATGTCGGATATGCAGCTACAGCAGAACCAAAATCAAAATCAATTTTTAGTAAGTCAAATTTTTTTGCTTGACACGCATAATTTTATGATTTATTTTTGGGAAAAAAGGTAATATTGTGCAAGTGAAAGAGTTACAATTCTCTGTCGAATTACAAATATTCATAGTAGGCATTATTTGAAGTGGGACGTACGGTTTTTGTTATATATCAAATCAAAGCGAGATACTGATACTTTGTAAGGGTTTTTGAAAAAAAAAAAATTGCGTGACTGTATTTATTGGTGGGTATCTGTTTTCTTGAATCTCGATATTCGAGACGAAACAATGTTAATTTTTTGAATATCATGAGACTATTTTAAAAAAATAAGTTATGAGTAGAACACAATATCATCAGAGAACTTTTGTTCATAATTGTATCAGGTTTAGGACTGGCTGATTTCTTTTATATTATAGATTAGAGGTATTTTCAGTACACTGCAATATGTGCATGTAATAGGTTTTATATTAAAGCAAAAATGCAAAACAAAGTTAATAACTTTATACTAAGTAATTATTTATAGGGTTCAATTGGCAAATTTACAAAATGCAATTACAAAACAATGTTTTTGATTTGTTTTTTTATATGTAGAATTTTTTTTTTTTACAAAAGCGATTTGAAGTCATTATGACTTAGTTGATTGTGTTCTGACACCTCGTCGATGGATGTATGTTCGAATCGAACATAGTGCGAAGTGAAGTAAAACATAGTGATGAAATCATAGTGGTAACATAGCTTTTTCAAGTTCATTGCTCGCTAGCTACCCCTGTCAAATTTAAAAACTGTTGCCAAGCATCTTGGTGTGAAAAACCTGAGGCGTGTAAATAGCACATGAGCGGTTGAGTAATTAGGTATGAGTGTACGGTCGAGGGACCCGAGGCGCATAAAACACTTATTAAAGTAGAATAATTAGCGGAACTATAAATTAATCACCAAAGGTCGAAGACAGCTAATCCTGTTGCGGTGGTGAGGCGAGTTTTCTTTATTAGTTGAGTGACGCGGTAATACAATATTAAGTATTTATACGTGTTGTATTACAACCACGAACGACGACACACTCTGAATGGGACTGCAGAACTGCGATTCAGTCGCTCACTAAATCGTAAGTGAAAGAGAAGAGTGATCTTTCGCTGCGTCGAGTAGCACTTAAAATTTCGTATCCCTTGCTAGCGTGGGAACTCAATAGCTGAAAGCTTATCCGGTGGGTCTAAGTCCCAGCTAACCGCTTACTCTAATAAGGTTTTTGCGCCGAAACACATCCGTTGGTATATTCCAGCAGCTACACTTGAGAGCCAGTCCCATTATATTTAGCGTGTTTAACATCTTCAACCGCATCATCATTTAACATTAGCTGAGATTGTGATCAAACACTAGAACCTATAAAGTACAGAAAGAAATCATTTTATATCTCTAGACAGAGTAATAAAAATGTACATAATTTTGCCATCAGGGTGGACCACCCGAGCAGCAGAAACAGTCGGACTCAAAAGATGACATGGTCGAATCTGACATTGAATTCGTGGAATCCGGCCCTCAAGTTATAGAGATACCCGATGCCAATGATTCCAGGTAAGTCTATATGATTTTTGTTCCGTTACATACTGTACATTAAGAGAAATTCAGTCAATTCAAGAAATTTTAAAGAACAGCTTAAAATAGGTGTCTACTTCTGTCGCACTTTGCCTGAACTATTGAATAGACTCAAGTCTCGCAATTCTTTGAGGGGCCAAATCAAATGCAGGGTATGGAAATATCCAATGTAATAATATCGATCACTCACCGCTCAGTAGTTGAATTTTGAATATAATTTATGTGATTAATTTTAAGTTTCGGTATTAAGGAAGAAAAACAAAGATTAAAAAAAATTGCTAACTAAAGCTTGTCAGTATCTATGAAACTAAAAAAAAAGATAAAGAAAATCAGTTGAGAAACATACTCGATTTCTCTGTCACAGATTCTATCTTCAAACTCTCTGTGATATACACATTCTTAATTATCCATTTTAGTTACCCACACACCAACTTAACATATTTTGCATCTCTAATACATGTAATTTTCTCACATCCGTCTTTTTCGTAGCCCAACAGCACTCAGATACACTGTCTGTGGTAACCGTTTTATACGCCTTCAATCTTGAGTTTCAAGGCCATTCGTGGGTCACAATGTATTCCAGACACCTCTCGCTATTTCATCCACCCTGCATTCATCCTATGTCTCACGTTCTTATCAATGCCGTCGTCGTTTTGGATCATTCAATTGTTTTTATGATATTTTAAAAAAATGGATTGTTGTGATGAGGTGACGTCATACCCTGGGAAATGGTGAATGTAAATGTTCGGGTTGTTATGAATGTACGATACGTGCGCTGTCGCCGCAGGAGTCCCTCGCCGAAGGGACGCCGGCGCCGCTCGCGCTCGCAGTCGCCGAGGCGTCGCCGCCGAGACCGAGACCGAGACCGCGACCGCTCGCCGAGGCGGAGGCGAGACCGAGACAGGTGACGTATTGCTAGGAGGCCCTCGCTTGTTGTCTCTGTAAAAAACTACACGATTTCCCTAACTGTATATATATATGAAAAAAAAGTATATTGAAACTATCCAGAGACTATTAAAAGAGATCTATTAAACGTTTAACACAACCTTGTTGGAAGTCGCATTAGAATTTTTACTTCAAAAAAAAGGTGCTTAATATTTGCCATAATTATCTAGCAAAATACAAGAAATATACTCAAACCTCTCCTCGTCTATGTTAAAGCACAGTGTCAATGACCGCCATCGGCTGAAGTGAAAGTGAAAGACCAAGTAACAAAGGATAATTTTTCGAATCATTAACAAAACAAAAGAGTTCGTTATCCATTTTACTATCGAAAGTTATTAATTCCGGTCGCCCCTCACTGCTTTCGGCACTGGTCATTGCACCAAGGTTTCTATCTATACTGTTGAAAATCTTAGAACAAACTTTAACTTGGGTTTTCTTTGTTGTTTATTGGTTTTTTTTTTTTAATATTGTTCTTTTATATGTTAAATGTGAATGGTCACATTTAACATGTGTCTGAAGTGTCATGTCCCAGAGTACTGCGCGTGTTTAACCATTCATGTGGTATATTATATTAGCGAAAAATGTCTTTCCAGTATCCCTTAAGTTGCTCCTGTACCTCTCACCTCCGCACCCCGCCTCTTATTTTCGCACGGCTAACGGCAGTGACAACGCAATAATTTGACCGACATATCGTTTTTATTTCGCATTATCTTCTAACCAACTCCATTAATTAATATGCTGTAGAAAGTAAACTTGTCGCCATTAAATTTCTATTTTTATTTAGCTTTCTCGAAACCTGTATCCAAACTTAACATCTTTAACTGAAAGTTTATTTTACTTTCGACATAAAACCCATGTTTTAGCTGAGATATTAAATTTAGATATATAGTATCGCGGATTTTTTTGTAAGGCTAAAAAAAATATTTTTGCTTTTCCATTTTTCGTTTTGCTCCTTTCCATACGTCTCTGACATTTGGCTTTGTTTGTCCTTATGGCGTTTATGAGCATATGGATTATTCATATATATATATTTAATTTATAATATATCAGGGAGAAAGAAAAAGACAGAGACAAGGACAAGGAGAAAAATTATAAAGAGAAGGAAGCCGAGAGAGAGAAACAGAGGGAACGTGAGAAGAAGGGATTACCACCAATCAAAAAGGATAATCTCAGTGGTAAGATTTTTGAAATTTTTGTGTATTTTAACGGTTTTGAACCGAGTGAAAAGCTCGAATGACGAAATTAAATACTATAAATGGTATACATACCCAATGTATATAAAACTAGCGGACCTGTCTGACGTCGTTCCATCCTGATAATAAAAAAAACTTTCACAAATTATATACCTAAACCTTCCTCATGAATCACTTCATCTACTGGTGTAAACCGCAGAAAAATCCGTTTAGTAGTTTTTGAGTTTATCTTTAAATTATACCATTATATTACAAAAGACATTGTTTGTCAGATGACGTATTGTCATATTTCACGTGACAATATCTCCGATTAAAAAAAAAAATTAACATTTCTCCAGAGCAAGACGTATTATTCTCTAATTCGTCGATTCTAATTATTTTTGGTGGTGGAATTTATTTTTTACTGAATAATAATATCTTTCAAATCGAGGAAACGTTTTTAATTACAATGATTACAATTATATGGACAGTGACAGGAATTAATTTAAAAGTATAAAAAAGATCTGCAGTAAAATATTTATTGGAGTAACTCACATTTTTTTAGGAATGATTAAATTTGTCAGCCGTTTAGTAGTAAAGATAATTATTAATTATTAATATAGTTGACACATATAAATATAACGTCAGATTTGATACACAACACTGTATAACTACTGGAGGTGAGTGCACACCGGATACTCTCCTGCACCGCGCCTGTGATTTGGTCGAAACAAAAAGAGCGCGCTTCCCCCCCTTAATATAACAGACTTCCGTCTATTTTCGAAAATCACTCCCATAAAAAATATGCAGTATCGTAGAGGAAAGATGTAACACATGAATAAGTGGAGCGTTGTACGTAGTGTGCAGCACGACGCTGTGGGTGGGGCACCTGTCGAAGCTAGCGCGCGCGGAGGAGCTGTGGGACCTGTTTGGCGCCGTCGGCGGCGTCGCCTCCATCGACCTCGTGCCGCCGCGCGGCTGCGCCTTCGTCGTCATGGAGCGCCGCCGCGACGCGCACCGCGCCCTCACCGCGCTGCAGGCGCACCGCCTGCACTCCAAGGAGATCACCGTGAGTCCCCACACTCACCTCGCTTCTCAAACGGGCTGGAGCCGCGCTATTCAGCACCACCCGACCCACCTCAACTAACAGTGCACGCATTGTGTTGCGTTTCGTTCGGTCTGCCCTTACCGCGCTGCGGGCGCACCGCCTGCACTCCAAGGAGATCACCGTGAGTCCCCACACTCACCTCGCTTCTCAAACGGGCTGGAACCGCGCTATTCAGC